>JASDQU010244673.1:0-21671 GCA_032191745.1 Picea mariana
TGGGAGTCGTTGAGCTTATGGTTGGGTGGAAACGAGCACCCCTCTCAACAGTTGCAATCACATCTAGTGTTATTTCTGATAAGTGTTTTACATTTTGCATCTTGAAATTTATATGTTGACATGTATGCTCACAGTCTGTGCAGTTTTATGAATGGTTTGAGTATAAGATTGCCTGTGTAGTGTTTTGATTTAGAAATGGTGGTTGCACGCTTATAATGGAAATACTACGTATGGCTTATGTTTTATAAATTGCTATTTATACACATATTGAATTAATTCAAACTTCAAGTCTGTTCTCGGGAAATCTATACCCTTATATGCCTCAGGTAATACCCTGGATAGATCTGCCCATAGAGACACCCTTCTTAGAAAGCTCACTAAGAACCTGGAAAAGGATTTGAAGGCACAAGTCTTAGTAACCCTGTACGAGGAAGAATGATCCTCTTGAAATCCCGAAATAGCAGCGAAGGAATACCATGTTTGCTTCGCAAGAGTCATCAAGGAGGCATTGGATGGTCGAAATTCTCCGTGGAGAATTCACAAAGTCCCGAGAGCCCTCTGATCTTGTGGGGGAGCAGGGGAGTTACGGTAAGCCTATTTTCAAGTTTTAAGTTTGGGAGAAATCGGACTGTAGGATCTTAGTCGACAAGGACCATTGGATCACTCGTGTAATCTCATTTCATGGATTCGCGAGTTGAAGGGTTAAAACCCTTGCCTCAAGATTCGCGAGGTCGGAAAATGCGAAGTCCTGAAGGGGTGAAAGGATTTGTGTGAGCCAGTGATTGGTGAAGTGCATTGGAACTTGGTATTTCAGGGTTTCGTGGGTTGAAGAACCGAAAGCTTAGCATCAAGATTCACGAAGTCGCGAAGTTCGAAACTCCAAAAAGGTAGGAAGTTCCATTGTGGGACTCACATTGATGACGTGTCAGAATTTTGACATTTCGGCATATCGACAGATAGGAGGTTGAGACTTTTGTCCTGAAAGTCCCGAAGACGCGAGTAGAGAGAACATGAGAGGGAAAGCTAACATCACTTCTCGGGGTTTCGTGAAGGGAAGGTGCCAAGGTTGGACGCCTAGACTTTGCGAGTGGCGAAGTCGTGAGAAGATCAGGACCGTCCATCTAAGGAGGACAGGTGGCAGAAATCGAGGGATCTCGCGAACTCGGAGGTTCGCAAGGTGAGAGCCCAGGAGTTGGGTGCTCCAAGTTGTGAGTGGTGAAATCGCGAGAAGATCAGGACCATCCATCTGAGGAGGACAGGTGGCAAAAATCGAGGGGTCTCGCGAACTCAGAGGTTCGCAAGGTGAGAGCCCAGGCGTTGGGTGCTCCAAGTCATGAGTGGCGAAATCGCGAGGAACAAGGATCACCATTGGATCCAGAGAACGGGAGGACCATTGGATTAGGAGCCTCATCACGCGTATCGTGCATTCNTCGTGGCAAAAATCGAGGGGTCTCGCGAACTCAGAGGTTCGCAAGGTGAGAGCCCAGGCGTTGGGTGCTCCAAGTCATGAGTGGCGAAATCGCGAGGAACAAGGATCACCATTGGATCCAGAGAACGGGAGGACCATTGGATTAGGAGCCTCATCACGCGTATCGTGCATTCGGAGGTTTGGAGGTTGAGAGGACCTCGTTTCGAATGTAGAAGTTGTGAAGTGCCGAGAGCCGAGGCATGAGGTAACATGTGGCAGAACCACAAGGTGGGGCCCGCGTGGTTGACAGGTGGACACGCGTCACCTGGAGATGGAGTCAACACTCTGTTGACTTCTCGCGTCTCAGGGATTCACAGGATAAGAGCACGAAGGCTCATCGCTACAACTCGTGAAGTGGCGAGTTGCGGGAAGTACGAAAGGAAGGTCAACCTTTGTTGACTTTCAAGTCTCGGAGGTTCGCACGAGAAGAGCACGGAGGTTCAACCCTTCGACTATCAAGTCGCGAGTTGTGATGGGAGCTAGTTTTTAGCCTAGCCGGTGGTCACGTGTGGAGGGCACTAACAGAAGGGAGCTATACCCATTTCGTGAGCTCGGGTATCACGAGATTGGAAAGGAGGAGTCGAGAGTTTCGACTCGCGAACTCATGAGATTGCGAGTTGCGACAAGTACCTTTTGGGGTTAGGCCTTGGTCATAGCACTGTGGTTTCTCGGAGAGGGTGGAGCTCACGCCTAGTGTTGCTCGCACAGGGGAGCTTCCGAAAGGACCTGTGGATTGATTGGAAGGAGATTCCAGCTGGGAATCAAAAGAAGCCATTTCGGCTCATAAAGTAAACTGAATGATCCTTAAGACCGAGAGGTTGCACAGAGACTCTGTCGAGGTAGAGGTGGTATCTTCAGTCTGTGCTAATCCCCATAGGATCTCGGGGATTCTGTCCCTCGAGAAAAGGTGAAAAATCTATTACGCCGCAGCGGGTGTGTGACAATCCATGACAAGATCCTTCACAACTACTTGTTTGACTGGGGAGCATCGCACAATCTTATGCCTAAAGCAGTGATGGATGAACTTGGGCTTGACATCACAAAACCTTACCATGATCTGTTCTCTTTCAACTCTAGGAAATTCATATGCCTCGGCCTCATAAAATATCTTGTCATAAACCTTGCCCAGCTGCCAATGAGAAGCATGGTAATGGATGTTGTAGTGGCTGATATACCACCCAAGTTCGGTCTCCTCTTGTCGCGTTCATGGAGAAAAAGGCTAGGAGGTACCTTGCAAATGGATCTTTCTTATGCCACAGTCCCAGTGTTTGGAGGAGAGCTAAAGAGACTTTACAGAAAAAATTAGCTTGCCTACATCATTAGTGATGGGAAGAATTATGTAAACCATCCCATTTATGCATTAGACACAGACTTCGAATCATGCATTCTGCAAATAGATGATTCTCATCCATCCCCTTTGCAGCTCACAAAGCCTACTTATCAGTAGACTGATGGAGAGAGTACTCCTGTGTGGATCATGTTCTTTGATGGTGCCAGTACCAAAGACTCAACAGGTGCAGGTGTAGTTTTGATTTCTCCTTCAAAAGAGGCTATTCATTTGTCTTTTAAACTTGATTTCAAAACTACTAACAATATAGCAGAGTATGAGGCTTTGCTATTAGGATTAAATTTTTCCAAGGAGATGGGAATCAAAGGACTAAAAGTGTTTGGAGATGTGTATCTCATCATACATCAAGTGAATAGTACTTTCCAAGCAAAACATGTCAGGTTGAAAGCCTACAAGGATGAGGTATGGAAAATCAGGGACTCTTTTTCCATTTTTGATATTTCTTATATACCCAGAGCTATGAATCACCTTGCTGATTCCCTTGCTATCTCATCCAATATGTTCATTCCTCCCATGCCTCCTAGACCGAATTACAAAATCCAAGTCAAATATATACCATCCCTGCTCGACAATGTCAAATATTGGAAATTTTTTGAAGATGATGATGAGCTTACTAGATTTCTTCTAGTTGTAGATGAATTTTCTGATATGCATATTGACCAGGAAAATCAAAATGTAGAGGAATCCAAGAAGCCTAAGCTAAAAAGAAAAATGGGCCAACATGATATTGTTCAGCTGCCCAACGATTATATACCTCGGGGTTTGGTGCCTCTTGAGAAGCTTTTCGACCAAAATGATGTCCCCTACAAACCTGATAAGAAGGAGAAGGATCCTACTGTCCATGAGCACAATATAGGAAGCCAAAATCATCCTAAATTCATAAATTTTTCCGTTGAATTAACTGTTGATCAGAGGTCAGAATATTGCAACATTATGAAGGAATTTGCTGATGTTTTTGCCTGGAAATACAGTGATCTGAAAACCTATGATTCTGATGTCATTCAACATAAGATTCCCATTGAGAAAGACACCATCCCTTTCAAACAAAAACTGAGACCTATCAGTCCTCTCCTATTGCCTATAATTGAAAAAGAAATAAAAAAAACTCCTTGATGCCCAAATCATAATTCCATTGAGATACTCTAAATGGATTGAAAATATAGTAATAGTGAGAAAGAAAAATGGTGAGATCAGGTTATGCGTTGATTTTAAAAACCTAAATAAATTCTCAAAGAAAGACAACTATCCCTTACCCAAGATGGAACACTTGTTACAAAGAATTTTAGAGGCCACTGTCATGTCTTTCCTAGATGGCTTCTCAGGCTATAACCAGGTTTCTGTACATCCTGATGACCAAGAAAAATTTGCCTTTACTACTCCTTGGGGTACCTTCATGTACGCCAAGATGCCATTTGGGATAACGAATGTTGGGGCCACTTTTCAGAGGGCCATGGACATAGATTTCGTGGGAGAGAAGGACAAGTTTGTCCTCATATATCTTGATGATATCACAGTTTATTCTAGCAGTCATGAAGAGCATCTGAAGCATCTGGAAAGAGTATTTTTGAAATGCAGACAATTCGGGATTTCGCTGAACCCCAAAAAATCTAAATTTTCTCTCAAGAAGGGTAAGCTCCTAGGTCACATTTGTTCAGCAGAAGGAGTGAAAATTGATCTAGCTCGGGTGGAAGCAATTCAAAGGTTATCCATACCAAGGTTAAATAAGGATATCCAATCTCTACTTAGTAAGATAAATTTTGTCAGAAGATTTATTCCTAATTTTGTTGAATTAGTGAAACACATAACCTCTATGCTAAAAAAGGGATCTGATATTAAATGGACAGACAATGCAAGAAGTTCATTTCAAGATATCAAATAGGCTATCATGGAATCTCCCACTCTAATCAGTCCGGATTACACCAAGAACTTCTATATTTTCTCTTTTTCTTCCTATGACACAGTGGCAGCAGTCTTGTTACAAAAGGATGATGAAAGTCTTGATCACTCAATGGTTTTTTTCAGCAAATCACTCAGAGATGCTGAACTAAGGTATGATCCTATAGAAAAACAAGATTATGCTCTCATTAATTCATTAAAAGCTTTCAGAATTTATATCTTCCATGCAAAGGTTGTTTCCTATGTTCCTTCAGCCTTTGTGAAGGATGTCTTGACTCAGCCTGATATTGATGGAAAGAGAGCTAAATGGATCACAACACTGATTGAGTTTGACATAGAAGTGAAGCCCACTAAGTTGGTAAAAGGCCAAGGTCTTGCCAAGCTTTTGACAGAAGAGAACTGTGATCTTTTGGACATAAATCTCATTGGGAAAGTTTAGCAAGTTTGCAGACAGGGGTAGCAGCAGAAGAACAACATGGCAGCCAACAGGTGGCCCAGAATTTGTCTTCATGTGAGTGGTATTAAGGTATTATTCATTTTTTACAGAAGTTGGAGGTTTCTCCTGAACTTAGCATGACTCAAGCCCGAGCCCTTAAGCTTAGATCAATTAAATTTTGCATTAATGATAATCTTTTGTATTGGAAAGATCCTACTGGTTTACTACTAAGATGTTTAGACAAAAAAGAGTCAACTGAAGTCATGCATCAATTTCATTCAAGTATTTGTGGAGGCCATCATTACTGGAAGACCACAACTCATAAAATCTTAAGGTTTGGGTATTATTGGCCTTTTCTTTTTTCAGATGTGTGCGCCTTTGTAAAATCTTGTGATAAGTGTCAAAGATTCACAGGAAAACAACAACTAAAATCTCTACCCTTGAGACCTATTGTAGTGAATGGTCCTTTTCAACAGTGGGGTTTAGATTTCATAGGCGAGATTAATCCTTCATCTAGTGGTCAGCATAAACAGATCTTGGTAGCCACTGACTATTTTACAAAGTGGATAGAGGCAATCCCCACTAGAAATGCCACTCATCAGGTAGTCATGAAGTTTCTCTATGAAAACATCCTGATCAAATTCGGTTGCCCAAAAAGGCTAGTGACAGATAATGCAACAGCCTTCAAAGCTGATGCATTGGTTGACATGTGTAATTCAATGGGCATTCAATTGGTACACTCTACTTCCTACTACCCTCAAGGTAATGGGCTTGCCGAGTCGTCTAATAAGAGTCTAGTCAAAATCATCAGAAAGTTGTTGGAGGAGAATCAAAAGAGCTGGGATTCTAAACTAAAGTTTTCTCTTTGGGAAGACAAAGTAACTAATAAGAAATCCATAGGAACTTCTCCCTTCATATTGGTTTAGGGCACTGATGCCATTTCCCCCATTCAACTAGTTTTACCAGTGGCTATGTTTTTTTAGGAGGAACAAACTGAATCAAATGATATGGTGAGAATAATGCTTGACTTGGTAGAATTGCAACAGGTAAGAGAACAACTGGTGGATAAATCAGAAGCTCATCAAAAGAGGATCAAGGATACTTTTGACAGAAAAGAAAAGGTGGACAACTTTTAGGTTAGTGACTGGGTTCTGAAATGGGATTCCCTCAGACAAGATAAACGCAAGCACGGCAAGTTTGATTCTCTGTGGACTGGTCCTTTCATGATAACTCAAGTACAACATAACAACACCTTCATTCTGCAAAGTTTGGAAGGTGAAGAAATGTTTGGTGGCCCAGTCAATGGGCGCTTTCGAAAACTCTATTTTACCTAAGGCTTCAAAGCCTTGTCATTGTAATTTTTATTTTCAGTTTTTGTTTTTACAAAATAACTCCATGCCCAATGGAAACACTAGTAGATAGGTTTGAATTTTCGTTTTTCAGGAAAGGCATTGATTCTGTGGTTCTTGAAACCTCACAAGGAGGCTTTCACCCCCAATAGGATCCAGTGTTATCTCCTCAAATAAATCAATTGAGATTTTTCATTTTAGGTGATAGGATGTCTTTTAAAAAAAAAGGTACTTTTAATTTTTTTTCTTTTAAAGCTCATTTCTCAAAGCTTTACGCATGTAATAAAGTTTAAATAAAATTTTGTTTACTTTTTATTTGATCTAATTCAAATCTCAGGTTTTGGTGGCTTAGGTGAACATTTCGATTGTTCATTAGCCACTGAAAGCCTTAGCTTTCGGTAGCTTAAAAAAAGGAATTCAGGGCTATTTTAGCCACCAAAATCACAGAAGTGGGGAAAGAGTCAGCACGTCCTTTCACACGTTTCAACCGTCAGGTTCGAATTTTTATAATTGCAATAAGCCACCGAAAAGATAGGAGAACGAATCGTTCACAACCGAAAGCTGATCTTTGTATGATATAAGCGAATCTTTTTAGATCATTGTATCATCAAGCCATATGCTTGCATACCCTCCATCATTATAGTTATCGACTATGACTGTTGCAAATCACCAACCATTCTGCGACATCCCTTGTAATCAGTGCCACGGTCTAAAGCTCGCCTCAGTTTTCTCATTTTTGTCATAGCCGAGCTGACTCTCCCTAACTCTACACTGTGTAACTCTCCCCTGAAATCCGTTCCTTCGATCACAGGTGTGCAGAAGCATTGTGGAAAATGAAGAAAGGAGAGTCAACCCTGAGGAAAGAGCTCGGCGACATGAGTTACTTGAAATTGCCCCTGGAGGTATGTCAATTGTTCAGGTATGTAGGGTGTTATAATTTTTGCAAAAAATTACAGAATTCTCATCAGCAAGTGGTAGAGGCCTTTGCCCTCAATTTCGATGGAAAGAAAGCAATCATAGGTTGGGATGAATTTGAGATAGATGAAGCCCTCATAGTTGAAGTGACAGAGCTTCCCAAGACTGGAGAAAAATGGTTTAAAAATACTGTCACTAAGAATGTTGAATTCAGGTCTTATTTGAAACTAGAACACATGGGTTTGATATGGAAGAAAGACATTCCCGTGTCTTTCCTTGAAGAGAAATGACAACAGTTACTAAAATCCAGAATGGTTTATATAACTTGTGAAGGGCGATATAACAGAGTGATGATTTACCATTTTAAACTCATAAATCATTTGACTGGTAGAAACCCACTCAATCTACCCTATTTTCTCCACATAAGTTTATCCAAAATGGCTCATCAAGTCAAGGCCAAGCCCAATAAAGTTGCAGGTAGATTATCCCACCATAGTCTGATTAAACTTTTGGTTTGTGAGTTGTTGCAAAGGAGAGGCAAAGAGTGGAATTACTTCTTGTTTTGGAATGATTTCCAGACTGAGGTTCAGCCAGAAGGTAAAAAGAGTCCTCATTCCAAGGAGTCTTCTACTCCCATAAGTGGAAAGAGGAGGAGGAGAGCTATCTCTCCAGCTCTAGTTAATCAACCCTTTTCTTCCTCTAAGCTTGAAAAAACTAAGAAGAAATTAAATTTCAACAGTGAAAAAGAAAAGGCCAAAGAATCCCCAGTGAACAAAAACATTCATAATCTTCCTTACATAGATTCGGAGGATGAAGAGCACCAAATTGAAACAGGGCACGAGGATTCAGTTACCACAGGGTGTGAAAATTTTGTTCTTGTGGATATATACACATCAAGTTATGAAGACCTTCCATCACCTACACCTCAAGAAGAACAAGAACCAAAAATTGCAGAGTAAATCAAAGGAAATCAAGAATCTTAAGAAGAAGTTAGCCGAGCAATATGTGCTAGAAAGGGTAATCAAAACCAGGAATGAAACCCCGTCAAAGAACTTTGCAGAAAGCAACTCATCCTTGGAAAGATTAGCCCATGAAAGCATAAAGGAGAAGAAAAAGAAAGACAAGATTGTAAAAGACTACAACAACTTATGGAGAGTAGCTCAGGGATTGAAGAAAAAGGTCAGGGCTTTGAGGAAACAAGCTATGTCTTCAAAACACTAAGCTTAGACACATGCTTCTCTTGAGACCCTAGCAGAGGTGGCAGTTCAGTGCAATGAACCAAAGGCAACCAATAACCCTACAATCTTTGAGAAAGATGAAAAAGCCTAAAAAGATCAGTCCTAAGGAATTTTTGAGCTAAGACAAAGGGTATTTTTGAAATTTTGATAATCTCAGGCGAACATATCGATTGTTCATTAGCCACCAAAAGCAGAGATTTTAGTAGCTAATTGGTCCGAATTCTATCTACTCTAACTACCAAAAGCACTGATAAGGTAGAAAGTTAATGTTTTTGCATAGGTCCAAGTTTTCCTTGTCCAAAAGCCTCAGAAATGGTTCCAATCGATGGAAGATAATTAATGACATCCTTATCAAGAGTTTGTTTTGGTTTTGGAGGTGCTATATAAGACAAAAAGGTAAAAAATGGGTAGCTATTTTCAAGGATATGAAGTTGTTTGACTCTCAACAGGTGTCATGTTTGACTCCTCCCATATCACATGAGATCCAGTAGCCTCGGAAGGATCACTACACCTGCCAAAGAATCTGAAGAACATAAATATCATTTGAGAATTTGAATTGACCTAGTTTATAGGATATTTGCCTACTTTCTTGGGGCAGTTATTGATTTTCTATTTTAGGAAAAATTCGATCCAGTAATCTAGGATCTTGAAATTGTTTGTAAAGGGTTATAAATCCCAAAACATTTGATGAACAAGAGGTTCAATTTTGAGTTCTATAATCCATTGTTATTGTAAAAAAGACACTTTCTTTAATATATTAAGTCTGCGAGCTTCTTTCATTGTTATTATTAGACTCTCTTTTATCTTTTTCTATGCCTATGAGTCGAAATCATTCCTTTCTCTATGTTTAATGGCCCCATGGTAACTGTCATCTTACCTTTGATTGTTAAGAAAGAATCATAAGCATCCTTTGCTAGTTTGTTGACCCATCATATATATTGCCTATGTATGTTCTGGTTAATTGATTGGTTTTCTTATCCATTTGATTTACAAACCTATCTGATAATAGCTCTTGAAGGCCTTGTATTGAATGAACATATCTAGACTGTCTTGAAGATACAATCTAGTGATTTAATATATTCATCTTGATCCAAACCCACACCCATTATTGAGAAAATAGTTACAAGAAGGTTAAGTTACCAGGCATCTCTGAGATACAGCCTAGGAGAGTTTCCTGGAGTGATAACAAATTAGTGTCGTTGCCGGGGAAAGGAGATTGAAGCTCAGCTTCCTTAGGAGACAACAAGATCCAACTTTGATGATAGACAAAGTTTGGATACATTTTCGGTTGTAACCATATATTTGGCTACTCCATTGGAATGAAGTGGCTCCGAGAAGGGCTCATACGAGGGAAAACCAAGAAAGACCATTGGCAGCACCAGTTCTAGATCCCGAGAAGATCATTAGAAGTGGAAAAGCATTACAAAGACAAACTTCTGGATCTGCAAGAGTATCTAAACTAGGTATTTCAAGAAACACTTTTTCTTTTGTATCTAGAGAACCTCTTGTCGAATCCCCTTCTTCTGAAACTTCTAGTTCTCATAAAATTGAAATTGTGTCAGAAAGCTTGAAGGGTGACGAGCCTTCAATTTCCTTTGATGTTATAGATTCTATCTCTGAGCATGTTACTATATCCAGCTTAGGAGAAGAAGTTGTAGAATCTTTCCAAGAAGAGGACTCTTCCTCTTCTTTGAATTCTTCACCAATTGAGCCTGTAGAGATTTTTTTCCATACTCATACCAGTTTTCCCATTCTTGAATATATTTTAGAATATCTTTCCTCTAAGGGTGAAGAGAACTTGGCCTTACTGCTTGGTCAATTTTATAGAGCTTCTTACTTTCCACCTTATTCAGAAAACACATTCCAGGGTAGTCATCCTACCAGTGCTTCTCCTTCATTCCTCAGTGAAGTAAGACCACCATTGTCCATAGTCCCATCTATCCCATCTCATCCATCATCTACAAAAACTTCTTCCTCTGCATCAACCCCCAAGATTTCCATGGTTTCCCCTATGACAAAAATGGAACAAATATTAGCCAATAGGTATGCCCCTCTTGTGTTGCCCAATCCCTTATTAGCCATGCCAATAGGAGATTATCAGAAATATATGCCAAATTTTACTGGATCTGGGGATTATACTGCTGAAGAAACTAAATTCCTTCTAGCTGGGCCTCCACCACTTCAATCCTCCACCAAAGGCAAGCTCATAAGAGAGAAACAATGAGGTTCTCAATCAAATAAGGTAAGATCTTGGGGGATGAACACTATGTTCAGACTTAAAGGACAAAGGGATGTAGACTCAATATGAAGTAAATAATTTCTCCAGAGTAACTTTTCTCTCAAAGTTGAATTCTTTCTCCATTTCCATATCTCAAAATTGGCCCATTTATAGCCTTCAAAATGGAACTGAAGGGACGAGTTAGAACGTTTCCAGTATATGGAAGACCAAGGATCAAAGATATCCTGTCGTGACATGGAAAATTGACATTTAATTTTTATTTTCTGGCACAAATCCCGATGTACGTGGGTTGTAGTGGAGCAGCCTACCTATACGCATGCTGTATAGTGCAAAAGATGCGTACATGTGGAAAATTATTTATTTTGTCTCTGGATTTTATCAACAGGGAAGATAAGTCTGCATAGGGAAATGGAATAAGGCCCTCTGTGCAAGATTTCATAAAGTGAGGAAAATCTTTCTATAACAGATGCCCCCTAATGTGTGAGGTCAGAGGAGTATCTGCAATGGCTGAAATACATTATAAACAACCCAAAAGTGGAGTGGTAGGGAACCAGCTGGACGAACTAGTTGTTCATTACATTCTGCACTGACTTTGCACACATGGCCGCCAATAAAATTACACTATAGATCCATGTGAAAATATACCAAACAAGTGTCTGTGGCCATGAATAGGTAAATACAAATGTGGTTACATGCCAATAGTTGTCATAGTCACGAACAAGGCCCAATAGAACTAGTCTCAAAACCAATATGAAGATATCTGTATGCCATGGAGTACAATATGATCTCCCATGATCTCCCATGATCACTGAAGTCATATAGGTACTGGTCCAATGAAAAGGAAGCAACAGCTTAGGAAAGTTGCGGTGACATAGTGATGTCTTCAAGTCTTCTACACAATCCACCAAGGGTGCAAGTCTACATCATGTGAATAAAGGATTTGAGGTTGAACACAATGAGACATTGTTTGATTACCAGTCATTGAGGTATACCATTAACAAACGTGAGACAACCTACTGATAATGAAAGTAGGTATCAAGGCACTAAGTACATTCTTACAACTGTGAATAAAGGAGTCGGTGTCGAACACCTAAAGAATCCATCGATCAGGAGACATTGATGTATTCCCAATTGTCGATAGTGAGAGAGCCTGCCACTGATGACTGCAAGCTTCAAGGTACTCATAAGATTCTAGGTCATGTTTCCAAAATAAATGGATTGAATTCGATGGAAAGAGACCCACTGAAAGGAGAGCATTAAGGCATCTATCATCAATTAGCATGAGGTACAAAGCAGGAGCTTCATGATTTGGTGGAAATCGGATGAACATGTTCATGAACCAACGACCTTGTGTGTCTTTCCCATGTGCCAAGTGTAAGCGGTACATGAAAAAGACCCTATGAATAGCAGTCAATGATGAAAACTACTGACAAAGGAGAGGAAAGCACCAATAAGGCTAATGTCATCCAAGACATTGCACGAATCCCAATGTGTGAATATATTTCTTATCGTTGAACACAAGGGAAACCACCCAGTCAACGACCAATGATGAAATGTTGACTATTGGGTTCAAGGTTACCTACCAATGATGAAAGTAGGGCCAGGTGCATGATATGACTATAGTATCATGTGATTCTGAGACAAACTGAGGGTATGGCCGACATGCAAAGTCAAGAGTTTTGAGGAGTGGATGACACAGGTTGATAGACTTCCTTTGAACAAGAGCATGAGACATATGGAGGACTTCGGCAACATAGACCCAATGATGAAACCATGAGATGAAGGAGGCATCAAATAAATTCTCTATAAGGAATGGAAGAGTAACCAGTCGATAGAGAAGACTCTGTAATGATCTCATCTTCCTAAGGCCATTATAATCCCAAAATTATGATGATGAATGGACTCAATAACTTTGTGCCCTATTCAAAGGTGACACAACTGCTGAGAATACAAGATAATACTCCCTTCTCGCCCATATTTTTTTTGTTTTTTCATATACAAATGAATGTTATGATACAGAGGAGGAAACAAGTGTTGCAAGTAAGCAAAAATAGTTTCGGTAGTGGAACATACTTATGCTCAATGCAGGGAAATGCATGTGGGAGATGGGCACTCGGAGGAATGTTCCCTCTTAGGTATAGGGTGTAAAATTGCGAAGGATATAAACAAGGCTCTACTTGGTTGAGGATGCAAAACTGTTGAGGCAAATGGTTTATAACACAAAGCGAGAACTGGCTATAGGCTCAATACCGCAAGCAAGAGCATGAGATGCAATCACAACTTAATGCCAAAAAATGTCCTTTTTATGTCTTTTAGTCTATTTGGTGTGAAAAAGGGATAAACTTGTGCCAAATAAATGTCTTTTCAAATCCAATTTATGAGTGTGAAAGAGACAAGTTCACTCGTTAATCTTTTCACTTTTTGATAACAAGTCGGAAAAGAGATTAACTAAGACTCACGACCTTTCAAGGCCAATTTAACGAGTGTGAAAGGGACAAATCACTCGACAATCTTTTGGATTTTTAAAGACGAGTTGGAAAATATATTAAATTAAACTCGTTTGGGAGTCCTTGGGGGATAGGGCCACACGTTTATGAGTGAGAAATGAGGCTCAGCATCAAGTCATGAACGGGCTATGAGGGACTCCCGGTCCTATGAAAAAATCTCTACATGGGCACCAAATGCAGTAGGGGATCTAACTAGGGAACCCATGTTCGGTAAGTCTCTACCACTTGATAATGAAATGACTTATAGCAGATGGAAGGTTCTATGTTTCAAAAAATGGGTTCGTACCTAGGGCATAAAGAGTGACAGTTATAGGATAATGTGAAAATTCATAATAGAGTGGATACCTATCCTATATGCGGGGTAATGAAAATACCTTCCCATGGTGACGAACGACGAACATAACGTTGAAATCTGCAAGAATCCCTGGCTAATCTGCAAAAAACCAACTTGATCCACCCTTGTATTAGTTTGTTAGGTGAAAAAATGGCTTAAAACTATAGAAAGTGGGTAAAAATAGTTTATAAATAGTAACAAAACAAAAAATTACTATACCATTTTGATTTTTTACCCAAATAGTGAAAATTGGACCAAAATACCTCCGAGATTCAAATGACGATTGCGGGAGTATCAGGAAACAAAATTAGCAACCATTTGGATCAGGTAAATCTACTTCCCTTCCTCTTCAATTTTAGTGGATTAAATATTTGAATTAGGTTTCAAAATTTTTGTTATTGAGGGCGCAAAATGTGAATTTTGGTGTACGCGGGCTGTGTTTAATTAGGTCGCATATACAATGAGTTATACACACCTGTTTCAACTTCAGAACACGTATATCCAGCCCTATATGTGACTGTAAGCTAAGTAGCTCATGTACAGGCACACAAACAAAGAAATTCAAGGGTTCTAACTCAATTTTTGATTTGTCCTTTGCAGGATGGTTCTTGAATGGAGAGAAAGAGAGCACGAGGAGGTTGATGTTGTTGTAGATCGAGATATGGGGGTCCAAATGGCATTAAAGCGATGTGGCTTATATAAATTTTGGGCACTCAAAGGAATGAGAGCCTAGGTGAGGTTGCTCGAGATGCTTGTGGGTTACTGGGACCCTGAGAGTGAAAGCTTCAATCTTGATGGGCAACCATTGAGAATTGAAATAGAGGAAATTTACTTTTTGACTGGTCTATCACACCATGGAGAGGTTGTAAACCTCAAATCATAGGGAGCAGGGAACAGAATGAAAATAAAGGAACACATCGATGCCCTTTGTGTAGCAGGGACTCCTAAGGTAGGTAGTCAACTCCCTATCCGAGAAATAAACAATATCAGCCTGAAGATTATCATCCTTGTATTGACTAGGATCACAGGTTTGGCCTTGTTGCACCAGGCATCGATCAACTCATGTTCTATGTAGTGCTGTCTATGATACCCACAATATATGACTAGTGTGCCTCACCACTGGAGAATATGAAGAGCCAGTTGACAGAGTGCAAATAGGGGAGTAAGAGAAAATTTGGGTTTGCATCTATCCTATGTAGTTTCTTTTTTGATCGAGTTCCAGGTTTGGGACCTAGAGTCAAGATTCTTATGAGATGACCTCGCAATCCAGCCATGGCACGATGGACTGAGGTAATGAGGCAGCAGGGGGGAGGTAGGGTGTCGACACCCTACAACGAGGATTTCTCCTACTGGTGGCAGCGACATGTCATTTCCCTATATGACTATCCCTATGTAGGGATAGACTTTCGAGGAGATCCAGACATGCCACTCCCATCAGGGACCGCCTACGACAACATAGGTATGTCAATTTTTTTTTACATATTTCATTTTGTTTGTGTTTTTGTATAATAGAACAAAAATATTTTTGGATGGTGCTTAAGTATTAACTGGACACGTGTGTAATGAAGATGTGGGTCCACGACGACTAGAAGGGTTTCCTCGACATTAATAGAGGAACTGGGGAGATGAGGCGGTGGGAGGAGAAGCTGAGAGATTCCTACAAAACGTGCATGTCAACCTGTCGTGTTTGACTCACAAGATTTCCATGGTTCAAGTAGAGTATATGCCTAAATCCATGCAATGACAGGTGGTTGGTGTACCCGGCGCATGGGTGCGACTCTTTCAGTGTCTTGTAAATGTCGTAGTTTGTTACCATGACACTCATCTGATGCCACAGGTGTAGATTTTGTGGATATTTTAGTACCGGTTGTATATGTGTATTGAGGATATTAGCCCCAATTTTGTACTATAAACACCATATTTTTTGAAATATATATAAAAGGGATCTTCGACTTTACTTATATTTACAATGTGTACATTGATGAGATGGTTTTATTTGCTTTTAATTATGTGACAAATGCCAATATAAAACAAAATTAGTATATGCATCAAATACATGATTAGAACTCCTAGGAATATGATAATATGTAATAAAATCAAACTGTCGTTCTAAAATACGTACCCATAGGAATCGTCAGAGTAAAGTGGGATCATGCACACGGTAACTGTTGTTCAACTGACATACTACTAACTGGGAATCCAGGTGAACTTCTAATAAAAGAATACCATGTGAGATAGAATCACTCAAAAGTTATATAACAACGCTATATTCGTCCACATTGTTCATGGATGGCCCTAGGAATATGCCACCTGAAGACACAAGTAGACCTCGGGTGAGTAAACCACCCAAGTGACAGAAGACAAGTTTTGTGTATGACGACTGGGTACATCTGCGAATCCTATGTAGACCGAAGACTCCATTGACATCTGTCAACCAAGTGAAAACTCGATAAGCAACATGAAGATGAAAAGAAAGGAAAACTAAATTACATTAGTATACAAAGAGTTCTGCCCAATCCTGAGTCTCAAGCGTAGTATATTTTCAAGTAGATCCCATTGCTGGGCTCGACCAACCTATTCCCTTCATAATATTCCAACTCAT
Organism: Picea mariana; assembly: GCA_032191745.1. Classification (NCBI taxonomy): domain Eukaryota; kingdom Viridiplantae; phylum Streptophyta; class Pinopsida; order Pinales; family Pinaceae; genus Picea; species Picea mariana. The sequence goes on from JASDQU010244673.1 coordinate 16,333, forward strand.
AGGCTCCTTTTTCTAAAACACGTCACACGATGTAAGGACCATGCCACATGGGCTTAAACTTGCCTGCCCCTAGTGGTTCTTTGGCTTGATCGTATAAGAGGACCAAGTCATCCTCATCGTACAACCGAGGATAGACAAACTTATCATACTAGACCTTGACACATATTTTGTTCACCTCGATAGTCGTAGATTCGTCTCGATGCTGCTCATCAAGACTCTCTAGGTGTACAAGGCATCGCTCTAGATCGAAAGTGTCAGGTAGGAGCGCGACTACCAAATTAAGAGAAGGGATTTCAAATTCAATAGGTAAAATTGACTCCACACCGTGTACTAACTGGAAAGGGGAAAATCCGGTGGTAGTCTTGGCTGAGGTTCGGTATACCCAAAGTGCAAGATATAGCATGATGCGCCAGTTGGAATTGCTCTAACTTACAATTTTTTGGAAAATGGCCTTGAGAGACTTGTTGACGGCCTCTACTTGTCCATTTTCCTGGGGGCAATAAGGAGAAGAATGACCATGTATAAACCCCCGCTTAGTTGCTAGTTCTTCCATCATTTCGTTCTGAAAGTGACTTCCATGATCAGTGACAATCTCACTCGGGATACTGAACCAGGAAATTATTTGATTGAATAGAAAGAAGGATACAGTATTCCCATCGAATTTAACAGTAGGCATGGCCTTGACCCACTTAGTAAAGTATTCGATGACCATGATAATGTGTTGATACACCCCAATCGAAGTTGGGTTGCAATCCACGAAGTCCACCCCCCACTTGGTGAAGGGACCGACGGTAATGACTGGCTGAAGAGGCGTTGGATGTGAGCGCATTTTCTGAGTGAACACCTGCAAGGGTGACACTTCTTAATCGATTCAATACAATATTTAAAGATAGTAGGCCATAAATAATCGGCTCACAATTTTTTTTGGATTGTCGCAAGCTTGGATAGTGACCACCACAAGCCCCACTGTGGCAATCGTTCAAGAAAGAATCAGCCTCTCCATGAGTTAAACAATGACGCAAGATATTGTTTATTCCTTGTTGATACAAAGTGCCACCGACTATAGTATATTTGTTAGCTTGGTACTTTACTCGTCGTCGATCATCTTGTGATAGATGCTGAGGGAACTTCAAGGTTTGGAGGTAGAGAACAATCTCTCCATACTAGGGGTCAGACAACGAGACAAGAAAAATGTGTGTTGTCTGCAAACAAATCAACATGGATAACATCCTCATCTAATTGTGGGAAATCAGATATTAACTCCGTTAAGACTAGGTATTTCTTGTATTTCCCAGAAGCGAAATCGAGATCAAATTATTGTAAAATGACAATCCATTTATTATACTTTCCCCCTATGATACGTCTGGTAAGGACGTATTGAAATGGATTGACGTCAACAATCACCATAGTCTTTCAAAGTAATATATAGTGACACAAACATTGGACTACGTGAACGATAGGTAAAGCTAGCTTTTCGATGTGAGAGTAATTAAGTTTAGGACCGACTAAAGTTTGACTAAGATAGTAGATGACGTGCTCACGGAGCTCATCATCCTCTTGAACCACAACCATACCAATTGTATGCTTAGACGCGGTGATATAAAGCAAGTAATCTCTACTGTAGTCAGGAGGCTTCAACAAAGGCATTGACACCAAAGCTTTCTCCAAAGCATCAAAGGACTCTTTGGCTCACTCATCCCAGATAAAAGTGGTGTCCTTCTTCAAGAGACACATGAAAACCTTAGTGATATTGGCATAATTTACTATAAACCGACAAAGAAAGTTAGCTTTCCCCTGTAAACCATGAAGTTGTCTAATCATGTGCAGGGGAGGAAACCAAAGTATTGCCTCAACATTTAGTGGATCTACCATGATCCCAGTCTCAGAAACTAGAAAACCCAAAAGACGACCAGACTTAATGCAAAGGGTTCACTTGTAAGGGTTCAACCAGATTCTATAGTAACGACATCTTTTAAAAACAAGAAGAAGGTGCGTAGTGTGATCCACTCTCTTGCGAGAGTGAGAAGCAAGATCATCAAGGTAAGCTTCAAATATGTGTTTAATATCATGAAAAATGAAAGTCATGACACGTTGAAAGGTTTCTTCTGTGTTTTTAAGTCCGAAAGGCATTTTTCGGTAAGAAAAAGTACCCCAAGGACAAATAAATGTCGTCTTGTGTTGATCCTCAGGTTTTATTTGGATTTGGTTATACCCTGAAAATCCATCCATAAAACAAAATACTTCGCTTCCCACACACTCGTCGAGAATCTGATCAATGAAATGTGTCAGAAAGTTGTCTTTAGGACAGGCCTTGTTCAGGTCACAAAATTCCATACATACACTGATGGTTCCTTTCTTCTTATCCACAAGAACGGGGTTGGATACCCATTCAGTCAAGGGAACCAGGTAGATGAAGCCAACAATAAGTATCTTCTCCACCTATGCCTTAATAGCAGGGGCCTTCCAGGGATTTACAACTTTAAGACATTGCTGAACAGGTTTAGCATCTAGATAATTTCTAATATCATGTTCAACAAAACGAGGGTCAATTCCTGGAATCTCGTCATATGACCAAGAAAATACATCTCATAATTCCTTGAAGAGTTTGGTGTAGATCAGGATTTCTTTTGGCAAACAATCTGCACCGATATTTACATTTTCAACCTTGCCAGGGGTACGAGAGATGTCAGTCGTGACGGTAGGAGAAATACTCTCCATGTTTCCTTCAACATAAATGTCGTGCGTATTAAGTGGAACTATGGTGTGACCGACTATCTCACTCAAAGTAGATCAAAAGTCCTCTTGTTCGATTCTTTCAATATCTGGGATAAAATAAGAGGGGTGATGCATATCATCCCAAGGATTTTCAGAACCATTCATGGCTTCGATGATGGCTTCATCTGAAGGAAAATTACCATCGAGGAAATCATGTGAACAAGACAATGAAGTGGCCCACATGGGCCTAAGAACATGATCCTCCTCGTCCGTCAATGAGGGAACACGATCAAGATCGACGGAAGAGTCAAGAACAACTTGATACGCAATCTCTGTTGCCGATAGTGGCATGGACATTCCAACATGAAACTAACCTTCACAAGATGAAGTCAGGGAAGGTAGGGTCCACGGGTCGCTAAAATAAGAAGTGTGGAAAGGAATGGACCTCCTTGTCAAGACAGGCCTACTAGACATGGCATAGATGTGGTGACTCGGTGTCGTGAAGTCAAAAGTAACCATAAGGGAAGAATACATTCTGACATCGATATTCTTAGTTGCCAGATAAGAATTGTCGATCACAGGGATCGACGGTCCAATAGACGCATAAATTACCCTAGATAAATTATTTACTTCATAGTGAGCCTATATCCCTTTATCCTTTAAGTTTGAACACAGTGTTCAACCCCCAAGATCTTCCCTTATTTTATTGAGAACCTCATTGTTTCTCTCTTATGAGCTTTCCTTTGGTGGAGTATTGAAGTGGTGGAGGCCCAACTAGAACAAACTTAGTTTTGTTGGTTCCGAACTGTGTCGACATGATAGTCTGTAATATTTTCACTTCTGTTGATCATTTATTAATATAAATACTCTTTTCCCATCTAATTGATATCTTGAAAATATATTGATTTATTATCCATGGGCGTATTTTTTATGTAGATTAATGGATTATGCTATCTAATGTGATAACCTTTTACATTACCACCATATGCTTGCTTTGCTTGTTTGTTGAGAACTTGTCTCAGGTATATAGCTTTGGGTTGAAGTGCTCAACGATGGACTTCATCAAACATCTGTACAAGGTGGGCCTCTTTCTTATCTCGCTTGCACATTGGTTTATATAGTGTGTTGTTGGGATAAAGTTGATTTTTGCAGTCATTTCCGTCTATTGTGGTTTACCCTAGCCATAGAGAGATTTTCCTCATAACATGTGGGGCCTTGCATGACACTATTAGAGCATCGAGCAAGGACCATGGAAATTCCTTGGGTAAATCGATCATGCACCCTTAGGTGATGGTTTTAGCTAGAAGACAATGGTTTTGGGCATTTTTTACTAATGGGTGTCTGTGTTCTTTGTCTTCTAGATGAACAAAATTTAGTTAAAGATGATTGAATGGAAGGAAAGGGTCCATGAGGCAGATGAATATGGCACACAAGGGGACAATATGATTTTAGAATCTCTCCAGGAGTGTGGGCTCCTTAAGTTCTTTCGTTGCCCACTGTTGGACTCCCATGAATATTTACTAGACCAATTGGTCCGGTACTGGTATCTTGACCAAGACTATGTCATCATTCAAGGCAAGGTGCTATAGGTGGACATAGATGTTGTATATTTTTTCACTGGACTATCTTAGAGAGGATTACCATGGCAAGTCGATTATTCACCAAGGCCAGATGAGTAGTCGGTCATGGATTTTATTGAGGAATTTTTTTGGGTTGGTTCACATAGGACGAGAGGCCAGATCCCCATTCAGGATATTGTGAATGTACCTCTCAAGACCATCCTCTTCTGTGTCACCTGAGCCTCAAGATCAAAAACCCCTCATTTGGCATCCAAGATGCACATTCAAGGATCTCTAATGTGTCTAGATTCTACCATCTTCAACTGGTGCAAGGGAGTCCTTGAGAATATGAAATCCCAAACGATTCGCTGCAAGACAGGGAAATAGAAGTAGTTCGAGTATGGCTCCCTCATGGTGACTATATTTCTAGAATGGGTACCTCATTTGAGGCCCTGGATAGTGATGGGTGATCCCATGCCTTTATACCCGTGGATGATGTTTTCAGATGACTTCATGTCTAGGTTACTAGGGGGACAACATCGAGATCATTATGGGATTTGGTTTACCATCTGGTGGCATCGCCAAATTGTGAGCATCGAGGATTTCCCCTATGCAGGGATGGAATTCTGCCAAGATCTAGAGTTTCCACTTCCCCCAGGCGAGGCATGGGTCCCCATAGGTAATTGTGTTTTTAAGTTTTTTCATGTTTCCATTTTTTATGGTATTTTGGCATACATGATTTTTTTTGGTGGTTGCATACTAACAAAATTTCATGTTTTGCAGAGGTAGGATTGGAGTGTCCAGAAGGATGGGGCTGAAAACTTCACCATAGTATAAATGGGGAGTCATTGGGAGGGGAAGGAGGTGGTAGCAGTGAGGAACTATGTCATGTTCGATGTAACCTGGAGGGGATGACCATGGGAGCCCCCTGCATGCCAGAGCAGGATATGCCCAAGCACATGTTGTGACACTCTGAAGGTGTTTCCCACCCCTTTTGTTGACTTCTCAGGAAAGTGGCTCAGGCCATTTCGTGTTACCATCAACATGAGGATTTAGTAGTCGATG
>JASDQU010244673.1:38423-50631 GCA_032191745.1 Picea mariana
ATCTAGAACATAGTCAATGTTGAAGTCTCTTATTCTTTCTTAAAGGCATTCTTTTTCTTTGAAGATTTCTGATAAACTGACATGTCGGCGGTCATTCAGGGTTTCTTTTATCTATAGCAATACTTTCTCTGATTCTTTCTGGGGTTCTGCCATTTCTGGATCTACCTTAGGGTTTTATTTTCTCATGTTCATTTCTTGAAGCTTAGCAATCATTCTAGGGCAATCCAATACTTCATGGTCCATAGCTTTGCAACAAAGACAACTAGATCTTCTTCCAGGGAATTCCCTAGCAAGATGTCTTGGTTTTCTGCAATTGTAATAGAGGGTTAATCCTCTCTTTATTTTAAATGATTCCCAGCTCTTTCCATATTGCGCACTAGAATCATGGTAGCTAACCTGCAAACATTTCTTTCTAGGATCCTGCATCCACTTGTTAGTCCAAACATTCTTTCTATTCATAGGTATAACATATCTTTCACTATTCTTATCAGATCTACGCATATCAAACCTTCTTTCATCTATTAGTGCCCTAGTTTTCAAGCTAGGATAGAATATATCAAACATACCTAGATCCATACTTTACAAACAAAAATGTCCACTTATCTTACTTCTACAGAGCACAAAGCTTTCAGATCTAGAATTTTTCACTATTCTTACCTTTATCAAATCACAGAGCTTGCATATCTTACCTCTTTTAGTCAAGAATTCTCACTTTTACCTTTCTCAGAGAACAAAGCTTTTTGATCTTACCTCTTTTCTTCTGATTGGACTTCTTTTCTTCGGAACAGATCTTCTTAAACTACGTAGCATACTATGCACTAGAATGACAAATCTATGCACAGAGATTTCATAGTTTTAGGACAGATCTTTGCACAAAGCTTCTTCTTTCTTAGTTCCCAGCAATCACAGTTTCAGGTCCCGGCAATGGAACAATTTATTGTCACAGGGGCAAACCCGAGGTTCAACACTACAACAACGCACCCACAAAACCCTAACTATCGGCCCTTTAGGCAACACCTATGAAGCAGATATAGTCTCACCCGAGGTAGAGGCAGGGGTGGTTGCAGGAATCAAGTGTCTGCAACCTTAGCTGGGACATAGATCTGTGATTGTAATACTTAATAGAGCACTTAGCACCAACAATTCATCAATATTCAACCACTATATACTTCGCAAATAAAATAGAGCATCACATCATTCATCCAGATCTGATGTATCTAAGCACTTATCATAGAGAAGTAGGTTAGATCTAGTATATTCAAGCACTAAGCACATTCACATGGGTCAGATGTAGCATCCATATACATCATTGGCACAAAGAATAAACAAATCTATCTATCTATATCAAAGCACTTAGCAAGTAAAGACATAAACACATCAACACATTGCACAAAGCAGAGAAACACAACATATACATGGTTCACCCCCACCCTGGGGCTACGTCCACCAACTCTTCTTCTTTATTAACTTCTTCAATAGGTTACATGCATAGAGCCTCAAAACCTTACTTCACATAGGACAGGATATCTACACAACTCGCTAGATCCTCCTTCCCCGAGTAGATATAAGCACACAACCTTCCATGACCTCTTATAATGACTTGCACTTAGCTCTACAAGTCTCACACAGTATGCACAGTGCACTTTACAATATTGATCACACAGATCCAACTCTAGCACTTAGCTCTTCCTTATGACCTCTCTTCATTACATCGCCTAGTCTTCTATTTATACTTTACAAAATAGGCCTAAACATGGGTAAACCCATGGGATGACATCCCATACCCTTTACATAATCCCAAATCCCAAAAAGGGTCAAGATCCTGCGATTTCTACTTCCTCTTGCGCTCCACCTTCGATAGGTTGTGAAAGTCCCAAAATAGGTCAAACTTGACCAAGGATCTCCCAAAACTTGGTCAAGGGCCAACAACTATATACAAGTTGGAAAGGGATAAATCCAATGGCAGTTTTGGTAGAGGTATGGTAATCCCATAATGTTGAAAAGAGAATAAGATGCCAATGCAAGTTTTAAACCTGTGAAGTAAAGCAATGCATATAGATTCTTAAGCAAAATAGAAATTAATCAATGGCTCATTCACATAGTACACAGAGATTTATACCGGAAACCCTCAACCGGGAAAACCTTTCTTATATTCATTATATCGAATTTCACCATTCACTATACAATATATATACAATGTTTTTAGGTATTTCGCAGATACCAAAACCCTAATCCCTTATTCTGGGATTAATTTACAAAATTGCTAAAAATAGAAAAATTCGCTAGAAATAGCAAAAACCGCCCCCAAAAAAAATTAATCTGCCCAAAATCCGCTAAAAATAGCAAAAACCGCCCAAAAAAAAATTAATCTGCCCAAAATCCGCTAAAAATAGAAAAAACCACCCAAAATCCGCTAACTAGTATGAGGGATCGTCAGAAGCAGTTGTCATATTTGACGCGCCCACACACACACATGCAAAGAATATAACACATACCCAACAACCAATTTGTATTTTATTTCCCTAACATCCTCTGGATCATTGTCGTGAGGACACAATCGATGGATTTACTTGGCCATTGGCCTGAGGTTAATAGGGTGTCAATTTCTCATGTCGAAAATCTAACCTGGAAGCTAATCTAGACATAATATTATTACGAAAATGGGACCCATGGTCCGTCACTATGGTATTTGGAACACCGAACTAAGAAATTATATGATTGAACATGAAAATAGCAACAATGGTGTCATCATTATACAAGGCAGGAAAAGACTCATCCCCTTTAGTGAAGTATTCAATGACCATAATGATGTAGCCCTGACCATTAGCCAAGGTAGGATTACATGTCATGAAATCAATGCACCACTTAGAAAAGGGGTCGACGATCACCACAAGATTTAGGGGAGCAGGAGGAGAGCGCATCTTACAATTGAATATTTGACAAGAATGACACGTCTGGACCGCATTCATACAGTCTTGAAAGATTGTGGGATAGAAATATCCAACGTGTGATATTTTCTAGGCAGTGGCCAACCCAAAGAGATGACCACCACATGCCCCTGCATGGAAGACATTCATAACTCTTTTAGCTTCCTCATGGATAAGGCAATGACGTAGGATCAAATAAACCCCCCGGCGATACAATTTTTCATCTACAATAAGTTAGTGTCTAGACTAATGCCTTATGTGTTGACGTTCATCACAGGAAATCTGAGGATGGAAACATTGAGTCTAGAGGTAGACCAAGAAATCTCCATACCAAGGATTATAAGGGTCAATAAGGAACAAGAACTCATCAGAGAAAAATTTATTAACCACTAGTTCCTCATCATCTCAGGGAAGTTCAAACATCAACTCTACGAAAGACAAAGATTTCCTAGACTTTGATGAAACAAATTTCATGTCAAACTATTGGAGTATTACAATCCACTTCGAGTACATTCCCTTAATGATCTGATGGCTCACGATATTTTGCATTCAGTTAGCATCAGAAACTACAATTGTTTTTCACAAGAGGATGTAATGGTGCAATCATTGGACAACGTAAATTGTCGCCAAGGCCAACTTCTCAACATGAGAATATGGAAGCTTGGGACTAAAAATTCCCTTGCTAATATAGTAAATGACGTGCTCTCATTGCATATCATCCTTTTGAACGAGCACCATGCCAATGGTGGATTTAGAAGCCATAGGATAGAGAAAGAAATCTTGAGTATAATTGGGAGGGATCAGTAAGAGTCGACATCAAGGATTTCCTGAAGGCATCAAATGATCATTGTGCTTGTTCGTCCCACACAAAAGGTACACCTTTCTTCAATAAATGCATAAAACCTTTTGTGATCTCAACATAATTGGCAATGAATATATGAAAAAAGTTTTCCTTCCCTTGCAAACTTTGAAGTTGGCTAATGGTATGAGGAGGAGGAAAATTGAAAATAGCCTCGACCTTCAAAGGATCAACCAAGATCCCATACTTGAATGCGATGAAGCCTATAAATCTCCCAGACACTACACAAAAAATGCATTTATGTGGATTCAAACGAATATTAGAGTATTGACATCAGAAAAAAAATGGCCCATAAGTGACCAACATGATTCTCATGGTTCTTTGAGCGAGCAACCAAATCATCTAAGAAAGACTCTATGATTTGTTTGATGTCATGGACAACATATGACATGTCTTGTTCGAAGGTCGATGTAACCTTTTTAAGACCAAACGAAAACTTTTGATAAGAAAAAGTAACCTAAGGACAAATGAATGTAGTCTTGTGTTGATCTTTTGGTTTTATATGGATCTGATTATAGCTGGAGAAACCATCCATGAATGAGAATGTTATACTACTGACACATTCATTGATAATTTGTTCAATGAATGGGGTTGGATAATTATCCTTTGGACAATCCTTGTTTAAATCCCTATAATCAACACAGACCCTAATAGTGCCCTATTTCCTAGTGACCGGAACAATGTTAGAAACCCATTCCGTCAAGGGAATTGAGTATATAAACTATTCATAAAGAATCTTTTCTACCTCTGCCTTGATGGAAACAACTTTGCTTATGTTGACTGGTTAGAGTTTCTGTTGGACCGGCTTGGCTTTGTCATACGTTTTGTTCTTGTGTTCAACAATTTGGGGGTCGTGTATGGGGTCGTGTATGTTTCAATTTATTGGGGTGAATAGTCGACACCTATCATGACGTGTTCCATGATACCTGGATTATGGGAAATGCCAATGGGTATGGTTTTCGAAATGTTAGCCAAGTTCCCTTTTGATAAAAAATTATGAATCATAATGGGAGACTGGGACCATTGAACATGACCAATGTCAATTGGATTTTGAATGTCATCCTCAAATCGATCCAAATTAGGGAGGAAATATGCACGATGGTGCAAATCCTGCCATGGAATATCAGGTGAAGTCGTGACCTCGATGATAGCTTCATAAAATGGAAGTTCAATATTAAGGAATTCATTCGAAACAAAAAGAGGATGGATGGCCCAAGAGGGATTGGGATACTAATTATATTCCACACCTTGAGAGGATTTTGAATCAGGGCCAATGGATGTTAAATGGATCTCCTGGTAGGAAATATCTATCGGGGTGAGTGACATGGATGCTCCATATTTGTAAACAACCTCAGAGTGAGGTACCACCCAAGGATCAAAAGACCTAAGGGATCCACTGCTAAATGATGAAATCATGTTGATAGAATCTACTTTGGTGGTGGGAGATGGTGGGGGAAGGGGAAATATTCTCATTAACAAAGGATATTTGAAAATCCCCATATCGATGTTTATATAAGACTGTGTGGTATCACCAATAAAGGGTACATTAGACCTCGTATTGGATCCAAGGTTTGAGTTAAACACGAGCTGATGAATTGTAACGATTTTCCCTTGATTAGGGAGGCATAGGATCCTAAATACCAATGAGACAACTGCAGTCATCTCATAGAACCAAGTACACCCGAGTAAAAATTGTACTGAAGAGGTGCGTCGACAACCTCCACATCAACAGAGATAGTCTTACCACCTAACTTGATGGGTAAGGTGATGATTATTCCATGGGTTTGGAACATATTTCCATCAAATGTCTTCAATAGTGTTGTATATGTGTTGAGCTTAGAAGAGCCAAGGGCTTTCCAAAAATAAATAGACATGATGCAAGTCAAGACTCCATCATCCACCAATGTCTGATAGATGTTTTGTAACAGCCCAATTTGATTTTATATATCTTAGTTAGTTAAATTAATTATTAAAATAAATACATTTGGATATTTTTACTATTTTATTATTTAATGGTAGGTGAGGGAATTAATGAGGGGATAAGTCAGTGGACGAATTGAATGAGGGGGAGGGATTTGAGAGAGGAGGATACATAAGAGGGGAGAGGATTGGGAGGGGGTTCTTCTTTTCTTTGGGGGGGAATTCTGGAAGAAGGAGAAGAGAAGGAGGAGGAAATTGGGAGAAAATATTGTTTTGGGGAACTTTTATAGGGGCACTACTGTTGCTGGGAACTTTGGGCTCGGGGGCCAGGAAATTGCAAGGATTCCTAGAGCTAGGGAGACAGAGAGGTTGTTCCTAGTTGGTTGGGAGGTAAATATTTAGTTTCTGGAAAGCATTCATGCAAACACTTTCAACAAGCAATTTCAGCAAGACAACCTTCTTCTTCAAGAGGTAAGAGGTAATTCTGAAATTATTATTTTGTATTAAAATTCAAGAAATTTTCAAGTTATAGCAGTTATAGATTTACTCTAGTTTTAAATCCATTATGGTTGTTACAAATGGTATCAGAGCCTGGTTTCAAAACTGAAACCTAGGGATTACCCACCTACAACCCTGGAAAACACAACTTGAACCTTGGACATGCAGCTACCCTTTATTTATAACCCTTAATTAAACCAAAAATAACCCAGAAATGACCATGGAACCCTAAGGAAACTACCCAGAAAAGTATTAGAGAAGAGGGTGAGTGCAGTAGGGAAAAGACCCTGCTACACTTCTTCTAGTCCCATGTCCACATGTTCCTTGTTCCACTGTTCCAACCCTGTACATGTAACATCCTTACTTGCAAAAGAACAGGAGGAAATTATTATAAGGGTTAGATGCAAACAAAAAAAAAATAGAAAATAGGTGTATATATATATTTAAAAAAAAATTCTGCACCTTTCTAAGAGCAAGTCTCAGATAATGATTTCAAACATATTCTTGCTAATTCTTACACTTGATAGAGCCAATGCGCTCAGGAGTTAGGCCACGTATTATTTTGAATGTCAAAACTTTACCAAAGATCAAAATAAAACAATACAACTTGACTTCCTTAGTGAACCTCTAATTGTAATACTAAACTGTCCACAACATCATAGATGTAAAGTTAGTAACTATTTGTTGCAATTGAAATCTTCTACATTAACAAAATCTTCCTCATGTTATTTTCAATATTTCAATAGGCTGATATAAACTTCACAAAATAGTTCAAAAAATGTATAGATGTTAGTATGTTACACCATGAAAACAATGTCCCATAACACCAAGAATAAATTTTGAAAAGATGCCTACTGATAGTAACATTGGAAAACATGGAAACAATAAATTCATGTAATAAAGAATGAAATGTAGAAAAAATGTTGACATTGTTATCCACTTCGGTATGTTTTTGACAATGAAAACATTGAGAAAATCAGCCCATAACTTACCCTGGTTCAACAACCAACAACACTTTGGCAAGACTTGCATAAAAGGATTGATTTTTTTCCATTCTTGAGCCTGCTTTGCATCTAATTTGAGCTCAAGAATATTATAATCCAAAGCCTTCTTTCCCTCCATCGCCATCTGGAAAACTATGTGCTTCCTTCCAAGCTCAAGGGAGAGAGGGGATTTTTTTATGGAGAAAAGATGAAAAACTTTACCAATAACCACTTCTGATGCAGGATGCTCACAAGAGCCGAAGCCTATGGCTATGGATGCGTCTTCCTATTCATGTTCATGTTTAGCAGCTTCGAACCCCTTTTAACCTCTGCTGATAATTGAGATAGATTTCAAATGGAAATTTAAAACAACTATAATATTAACTATTTTATATCAGTTGTAATGGAACAATTTCTACTAAATATTACAACAATGAGTAATGAGGAACCTGGCATTTGCTGACAGTGACTTGATACACACAATAAAAAGGCAGCTTGTATATTGTGAGTATACATCAAGCAATATGAATATAATGTAGGCTTGAAAATTCGTTGTTTGTGCAATTGTTGGAGAGCTAAATAAACAACAGATTGGTAGTATCAAACTCGACCTAGTATGGGCATAAGAAAACCCACGAGCTGCTATAATCCTCTAGCACCCATATTAGCTAATGAAGTTAAGAATGCAACCCAGTCAGGATTTTTCTTGCACAACAAGTGAGGAATGGTACTCCCAGAATTCTCCCATAGTAAAAATATAGTTTTCCCAACAAAGATCTAAGTCTCCACTCCCAGAAATCCACTCATAAGAAGTGCTCGACATCTCTAGCAGTCAGATCAACCTCCTACAATAATAGATATAGCCAAAAATGTTTGATCTAGTGCCCAACACTGAGAAAAAACCCAGAAAAGAGGTAAATCGACCCCCTTTTTTTTGCAAATACACCCACTGGGTTGTGCGCCCCTCTTCATAGAAATACGACCTCTTCCAAGGGAAACTCAGCCCTATTCTCAGGAAACTCAGTATTATATAGTTTGATCTTGATTCCCACTCACAATAACTCAGTATTTGTCTCCTTGATGAATCCAATCCTTAGCTGGAAACCCTTCATGGTCCCCATTCAAACCCGTAGAGTTAGTCTCGGCCCCTCGAAGGAAGAAGCGCAAATCTCTCGAGAAGCAGGTTCCCGATCAAGTCGTTGCACTACTACCGAAGGAAGCGGGGGGGGGGCATAAATCTTGCACAGTTCCTAAACCCAACACAATAGCCAACCTAGCACACTTGAGTCAAAGACTAGCGCACCAAGTGAACAATCATCCCTTGAAGGTGTTGGCGACAGAAGTCACCCCTGGATTGCAGCAGGAGCAGAGCCCAACGCCCATCAATTTATGTCACGGTTTTTTTATAGAAGGGGTGATCAAATGGAAGCCAACTCAAAATGATATTGTTCCAACTCCGAAACTAGGCCAGGTATGCATATTCAAGTGAGGTCTTGCATAAACTTCAGACAGTGAGTTGTAGTAGGGGTGAGTAGGGGGAAGACTTATATCACAGAGATGCGAAGGTCTGTACTAAACATCAGGTTTCTAACAGACTGTAGAAGAAGACATCTGAACGCAAGATCTTCTTGCACTCAAACGCAGAAAACCAGAGAATACAATAATGCAACAATAAATCCTTTATCATAACATAATTGCAATGATCTGCACGAATCTGTCGTTCACGAACTCTCTCAGCGTGAGATGAAGATTTAGATGGAGTAAGAAAGACTGTCTGTCATTCAACAAGAAATATTACATACAGATGCATAACCAGAGAACTAGAGTGTCTGTTAAAACATTACAATCAGGAGCTTTTCTCTACCATCGATACCTTGAAAAATATCAAAACTAAGTATATATATTCCTGAACCTTTGTCCAACAGAGGCCTACAGGACTTTCGGGACAAGGAGTCTCTTCAATCAAATTCGGCCTGCACTCCTCTATCATACGCCACCTTAATTATGCATGGCTCATGCCAGGGGGTAGTTGAGCCCTTAAATGTTGAATTAGCGTGTGTAGGCTTCCCTGGCGAGTTGAAGACTCGGCATGGCTTCCATGGCAAGAACCAGTACAGAGGACCATCTTGGGTAGACTTTCAGCCGGGACACCCATACTTTTCAATAAATGCATGTTTCAACCACCCTCTTTCTTCTTCATTTAATTCTAGCAGGTACTAGGATTTAGATCACGTCGAACCAACATCTGGAGAACATAGTGCCCCCCTTCTGAAACTCAACTCGACGCCTTTGGCCTCTCCTTCGTACAACCCTTTCTACTTTCTCGAGTGACCACGGGCTGTGACCCTTCGCCTGTTTTCCAGAGTACTTTCAGCGCTTCGGGGTTTGTGGATAGGAAGGGGCAGGCTTTCCCTCTATCAAAATCGTGATGGGCAAAATGCCAGGAGGGCCTAACGGTCGCCACATGTTCCTCCAAGATGAACGGCTGAGATTGCTTTCGACGCTTTGGGACCTGAGTGGCCAAATGATAAACATTAGCGCCCCTCCTCCAAGCTTTTTCCTTTACGACCAGGCGCCAAAACCACGGGCCCGATTCTGGGCGCTATCGGCATTTCGGGGTCCGGGGTTTCGAGAGGTGAAGTGATGAGGAGTGCCTATCCCTCAACCTCTCGAATGCCAACATGGCACAGATATGCACCGCGCATCCTTCAGGTGAACAACCCAGATAGTATTCGTTATTATAAAGGGGGATGCCCCCATTTACCAGCTTGCTTGATGTGACCTAGTGCTAAGACCATGGGCTCGGCTTCAAAGGTGCTTTCAACATTTTGTCGATCGATGATTTCAGCTGTAAAGAATGGGAGGCTCCTTGTCTCCCGAAACATTGATCCCCGATACGCCGACTGGCTGCCACCTGTCTCAATTGGATCGGACGACCCAGATTTGCCTTGAACTATGGGCGCTACCCTTCGTGCTAAATCCCGAGAAACTTGACAGCCCCGAAATCCCGATGACCGTCGATCAACTTTGTAGATGAATCTCGGCTGCTGACAACAAAACTTCGCCCACTTGCTTGACTTGTAACCAGAAAAGAGATTCTCCCACGCTGCGCTTGGGCGCTTCCCATGAAACTTGCAGATCGGGGTATTTCTGCACCCAAGACAAAAAATTTCGCTAACATTAGGCTCCATGGGGGATAGAGCCGTCCCTGTGATACTCTAAGAACTCATTCTGCAGCTTCAGTGTCTTGCTATTGGGCTATGGAGTCATTTACTAAGCCGAAAATATACAAATAGAAAATGAACAAAGAACAAAAGGACAATATTTACAAACAAAGGAGTCGTCTAATGGCTCAAACAAAACATTTCTTGAGAAAATGCACATTTACTGGGTCGTTGAAAACCTCTTCGCCCTCCAGATCTTGCAACTGGTACGTGTTGTTTGAGAAGACCTCGGAGATTTTGAAGGGACCAATCTAGAGGGCATCAAACTTGTTGTGTTTTCCCTTATCCTATCTGGGTGCATCCCATTTAAGTACCAAATTCCCAATCTCGAACTCTTCCTTCCCGACCTTCCTGTCAAAATCCTGTTTGAACCTTTCCTGATGACTAAGGGCTGCGTTCTTCACCTGCTCCCTGATCTGTTGCACTTCCACTATCTAGTGAATCCTTCTGACCATGTGATTTGGCTCTCCTTCATGATCCTGAAAGAATTTTGCCACAGGTAAGGCGAGCTGAGTGGGAAAAACCACCTCTGTTCCGTAGACCAGCTGAAAAGGCGAAGTGCCCAAGGATTTCTTCATTGTCACTCGATCAGCCCATAGAGAAAATTTCAACTTTGAATCCCAGGCCCTTTTGTTGTCCTCCAACAGTTTTTTGATGATCCTTATTAGGCTTTTGTTGGAGGAATCTGCTAAACCATTGCGCTAGGGATAGTAGGGGGTGGAGTGAATTAGCGAGATCTGGAACTGCTCACAGAACTTAATTAGAGGCTCAGATTTGAAAGAAGTGGCATTATCAGTAATGATCTTGCTAGGACAGCCAAACCTGGTTATGATATCCTCCAGGAAGCTGATAATCACTTTGTGTGATGCACTTATGGTGGGGACAGCTTCTATCCACTTGGTGAAGTAATTTGTTGCAGTCAGGATCCATCTGTGTTGACCACTTGAGGGAGGGTGAATTTATCCAATGAAGTCCAACCCCCATAGTTGAAAAGGTGCTGAAGATACTATAGGCTTCAATGGCAGCGGTTTGAGTTGTTGCTTTCCTGAGAAATTTTGGCATTTGATGCAAGCTCTGATTCCTCTGCAGACATCAGTGAATAAAGTAGGCCAGTAATATCCAACCCTGAGGATCTTATGAGCTGTGTTCTTCCAGAAATGATGCCCTCCACAAAGGCTTCTATGGAAATCAAACATAACTTTATGGGCTTCTGGTGGGTTCAAACATCTCAGCAACATCCCCAAAGGGTCTTTCCAGTACAAGACTTACCCAATGAGGCAATATCTGACCGCCTTGAGCTTTAAATCTCTCGCCTTACTTTTACCCATTCCATCCGGGGGCTTCAACTCCTACAGAAAGTATAAAATGTCACGATACCAGGCACCTTTTGCCAGTGAAAAGTCACCCTGAGAGTGTTGGCTGGGCAACTCAGCTTGCTAAATTCTTGAGCAAGTATTGATGAAATTAACCCCCAAGGCCTTGCAATTGGATTCAGCCAGTAGCTTGGCCAAACCTTGCCCCTTAACCAACTTGGTGGGCTTTATCTCCAAGTCAAATTCCAGGATTTTAGCTATCCATCTGCCTCTTCTCCCATCTATGTCGGGCTGTACAAGGATGTCCTTCACAGAAGTTCAAGGAACGTATGCGGTTACCTTTGAGTGCAAGACGTAGATTCTGAAAGCTTTGAGAGCTTTTACTAAGGCATAGGCCTGTTTCTCCATGATCTCATACCTGATCTCTGCATATCTTAATGCCTTGTTGAAGAAGGAAATGTGATGTTCTCTCCCTTCCTCATTT
>JASDQU010244673.1:53248-70383 GCA_032191745.1 Picea mariana
TGTTGGCGAAGCACTCTGAGATTTCTTTTCTTTGGTAGTGGCTGCTGCAGCTTTAGAAGGCCTCTCCACTATGGGGGGCTGATCCTGGTTATCAAAACTCCCTTCTTTCTTTTTTGACCTGAGATTATATCTGTTAGGAATATTGTTGGTTTTTTCCCCTCTACTCAACTCGTTGATTTGAGTGTTGATAAGGGATTCTTCATACGTAGATTGAGTCAAATGAGGAAATGGGGAAGTGTCCTCGATGTAGTGGATCTCGGGGTCAAGTTCATCCACCTCCTCCCCCTCCTCATGAGAAACTAGATTTTTCTGGAGAGGGGTCTGAATCCTCTTATCATCTCTATCCCTGCTCCTTTGTTCCCTAGGAAAATCCTGTGGCACATTGTTATTAGGCTTCCTGAAACCTTTATTCTCTGTATTTTGGGGGTTTCTGTAGATGGGCTTCCCTTCTAATTCCCACCTTTCCATCCTGGTAGAAAGTGATTTTAGCATTATAGCAGTCTCATCTATCTGAAGAGGCAGGGTAGAGGAACTAGATGGGGAAGCTTCAGGCCTCTTCCTGGGTATGTTTCTATCAGCAGTGTTCCTGAGTCGGTCAACAGCCAATATGTTAGATTCTACCTCCACAGCTACATCCTGCATGTGGGCCAGAGTAGTGGCTCTCCTTTCCCTCAACAAGAGATAGAAATTGGGATCAAAGGTGCTAGCATAAGTGATCTTTGCAGAGGCTTTGGAGGGTTTTATCTCAGCAGGGATTTTGTTGTACATTTTATTGAATCTCTTGGAGAAGTCGGAGACAAACTCCCCTTCTTTTCTCTTCAAAGACCCAAACTCTGTCATGTAATACATGAAGTCTTTTTTGTCTCCCCACTGTCTCAAAAAGGCACTATCCAAAGCTTCAATCCTATCAATAGATCCAGGGGGGAGGGCCTTAAACCATTTTCTGGCCTCGCCTTGAAGACTATGAACAAAAATTCTCATCCATACATCTGCATGCATGATGACATTATTATTTGTAAAACTATAGAAGGCTTCCAGGTGTTCTTCTGCAGATATGTCTCCCTCACCTGTAAACTTGGGCAGCTGTTTGAGGTAACCATCTACTAGAAGAGAATTAAGAGGTTGAGGTAACACAAGGGGAGCATACCTAGCGGCTATAATAGCCTCCATTTTGGTCATAGGGGGATTCACTCCGGCCATAGGGATATTATGTAAAGGGGAACTCGGAGGAGAAGGAGCTCGGAAAGGGGATATCGGGGATGAGATCCTAATGGGAGTGGGAAAAAATAGGGGACTTAGTGAGAAGGATAGCAAGCTTAAGCCGACGGATGCTTCTTGTTGTGCAGAAGCGGCAATAGTAACAAAAGGAGGAGCGGTAAAGCTAGGAGTGGGGAAATCTTCTGTGGTCCTGGGTCTACGCCAAGGTACAGCTTCAGGGGAGACGGGAGTGACAAGGATTTCTCCCTCTAATCTCAGAACAGGGGGGGAAACCTCAACAGGAACACTCCTGAAATTCAGGTAATGGGAAACTTCAGAAGGCGGTCTGCTAGGAAACTGAGGCGGAGAAAATGGAGTTTCTACAAAAGGAGATGGTGGATTACCTGGTTCGGCGGCGACAACTTCTCCTTCAGAGGCCTTTCCTTTTTCGAGAACCACCTCCCGATCAATTTTAGGTGTAGCTAGAGGCAGCTGTGGATGGGACCGCGTGTGTCTGCCTCTGAAAGCCACAGTTGACGCAGCAATCTCACCACAATGGAGTCGCCAAGTGCACAGTATCAATCTTCAAAGGCTTTGATACCTGATGCACCTTCAGAATCAGAGGCTCAATGTCATTCTGCCCAAGGAAAATTTTCAACTTCGTCCTGGGCAATGGTGCCCGAAATGTTGACGGCGGAAGTCACCCTTGGATTGCAGCAGGAGCAGAGCCCAACGCCCATCAATTTATGTCATGGTTTGTTTATAGAAGGGGTGATAAAATGGAAGCCAACTCAAAATGATATTGTTCCAACTCCGAAACTAGGCTAGGTATGCATAGGCAAGTGAGGTCTCGCATAAACTTCAGACAGTGAGTTGTAGTAGGGGTGAGTAGGGGGAAGACTTATATCAGAGAGATGTGAAGGTCTGTAGTAAACACCAGGTTTCTAACAGACTGTAGAAGAAGACATCTGAATGCAAGATCTTCTTGCACTCAAATGCAGAAAACCAAAGAATACAATAATGCAACAATAAATCCTTTATCATAACATAATTGCAATGATATGCACGAATCTGTCGTTCACGAACTTTCTCAGTGTGAGATGAAGATTTAGATGGAGTAAGAAAGACTCTCTATCATTAAACAAGAAATCTTACATACAGATGCATAACCAGAGAACTAGAGTGTCTGTTAAAACATTACAATCGGGAGCTTTGCTCTACCATCGATACCTTGAAAAATATCAAAACTAAGTATATATATTCCTGAACCTTTGTCCAACAGAGGCCTACAAGACTTTCAGGACAAGGAGACTCTTCAATCAAATTCGGCCTGCACTCTTCTGTCATACGCCATCTTAATTCTGCATGGCTCGTGCCAGGGGGTAGCTGATCCCTTAAATGCTGAATTAGTGTGTGCAGGCTTCCTTGGCGAGTTGAAGACTCGGCGTGGCTTCCATGGAAAGAACCAGTACAGAGGACCATCTCGGGTAGACTTTCAGCTGGGACACCCATACTTTGCAATAAATGCACGAGGCGAGGTTTCAACCACCCTCTTTCTTCTTCATTCAATTCCAGCAGGTATTGGGATTTAGATTACATCGAACCAACATCTGGAGAACACAGTGCCCCCCTTCTAAAACTCAACTCGGCGCCTTTGGCCTCCCCTTTGTACAGCCCTTTCTACTTTCTCAAGTGACCACGGGCCATGACCCTTCACCTGTTTTCCAGAGTTCTTTCGGTGCTTCGGGGTTCATGGATAGGAAGGGGCAGGCTTTCCCTCTATCAAAATCACGATGGGTGAAATGCCGTGAGGGCCTAACGGTCGCCACACATTCCTCCAAGATGAATGGTTGAGATTGCTTTTGGCGCTTTGGGACCCGAGTGGCCAAATGATAAACATTAGTGCCCCTCCTCTAGGCTTGTTCCTTTACGACCAGGTGCCAAAACCATGGGCCCGATTCTGGGCGCTATTGGCATTTTGGGGTTCAGGGTTTTGAGAGGTGAAGTGATGAGGAGTGCCTATCCCTCAACCTCCTAAATGTCGACATGGCACGGATATGCGCCGCGCATCCTTCAGGTGAACAGCCTAGATAGTATTCGTTATTATAAAGGGGGCTACCCCCATTTACTAACTCGCTTGATGTGACCTGGTGCCAAGATCATGGGCTCAGCTCCAAAGGTGCTTTCGACGTTTCGTCGATCGACGATTTCAACTGTAAAGAATGGGAGGCTCCTTGTCTCTCGAAACACCGATCCCTGATACGCCGACTGGCTGCCACCTGTCTCAATTGGATCGGATGACCCATATTTTCCTTGAACTATGGGCGCTACCCTTCGTGCTAAATCCCGGACAACTTGACAGCCCCGAAATCCCGATGACCGTCGATCAACTTTGTAGATGAATCTCGGCTGCTGACAACAAAACTTTGCCTGCTCGCTTGACTCGTAACCGGAAAAGAGATTCTCCTGTGATGTGCTTGGGCGCTTCCCATGAAACCTGCAGATCAGGGTATTTCTGCACCCAAGACAAAAAATGACACTAACAGAAGGAATGATGCAGTTTAAGGAAGATTTAAGAAGGAGGATGGAGTGTTGTTGTACAATCGAAAAGGCCATAAGGAGCTGAGCAGAGAAGGGTTGACCTAGATCCATGGTCATTCTCTTCAAGCACCTGGCCATGTATCCATGTTCGTGCTTGGGCCTCCACTTGAAACCCTCGAGAAAAGTCGTGAAAATGACCAAGAGGCCAAGCAAGGGAGGGTTTTCTAGAGTCTACCGAAGAGTGTGTGGGAAGAAGAGGCACGTGGGCCTCATGAGTAGCGTATACATTATAAAATGTTGCTAGGATTAATATTAAGGGTTAATACTAATATGTTGATTAACATTAGCATAGTATTAAGGGGACAAATTTGTCACCTCGATTTATAGGACCGTTCAAAATCCAAGAGAGAATTGGATCCGTTGCCTATCGTCTCGTACTTCCACCCCACTTGCATAAAACTCATAATGTTTTTCATGTATCTGTTTTATGTCATTATGTTGCAGATGAATCTCATAAATTTAATTGTAAGGAATTGCAGGTATCGGATGCAGGAATGCGCATGGTCGAACCATTACGCGTGTTGGACCGTAGGGTCCAACATCTTAGGAATCATCTGGTAGACCAAGTTAAGGTCCAGTGGGACAAGTATAGCCTAGGATATGCTACTTGGGAGGATGCAGAGACCTTACAATGAGATCATCCCTCATTTTTTGACCACCTCGGGAATATGTTTTCCGAAGGTTGGGTGTATGTAATGCCACCTTTTTACTTAGATAGATAGAATTACTTAAAGCCTAATCACCTTTTATTTTCTATTAACTGCGAAACTATTAATGATACACTTGAAATTTTAAGACATATGAACCTATGTGAATGTCAATTCTATGAATGTTTATTGTTATTTGAATTATGAATGATATTATGCAATCTATTTCTAACTTGAAAATTTTGACATTTAAAGTTGTTGGTACGTGGATACCGAATTGAGGATATGATTAAATGCATTTACATGATGATAATGCATGGATATGTATGAGTTTGTGTTATAAACTAATCTGCAGCTCAATGGACTATGAAATAATCAAAGGATAATGATAATAAAAGGTTGATGTCGTGAACATCGACCGAGAAACAATATGGTATGAATCTTTGTATGTGAAATTATGTTGGTTCAAATGCATTGCTATGATATGTGGACAAGTGCAGGTTTTTCAGGTGGTGAGATTACCTGAAACTGAATATACAATGACAAAATTCCCAGCAACATAGTGCCACTGTATGGTCCATGGTAGGGTGTTTTGACCCTAGTTCTATTAGGAGGGGTGGAGGAAATTCCCACTGTGTATCCTCTGAAACCTGGAGTCATGGGAGGATGATGTTAGCTCACGCTCCCCTAGACATGTGATGATGACTGCTAGTTTCATGCTGAGGAAGCTAGGTCAAGAGATTTGACACTTCCGCTTATGGGTTCTATCTGGAGTTAGGTAAATATAGTTGACACTCGAGATAGTCCAGTAGAGGAAGGATAGAGAAGGAAGATGGATGTAGGTTAGGGAGGAAGGATGACTAGAAGTAGTTGAGAGTGTGTGGAGTTTTCACCTTATAGTAGATTTCTTGATTTCCTCTTTTTGAAAAATATGTATATATGTATGGTTATATTTGCTTAACTGAACTACAATTATCTAAGTGAATGTTGATTGTGCTAAATTATTATAATTGAAGGATTTTGCGAACATTTTAAATGGTTTACTATCCTTTATGAAATGAAGGGTCTTGTTGATTGGATTGGACACATACAAGAATTACTTTAGGTGTGATAATTATTTTCATTAGTACATGTGTGAGTCATGTATGTGCTAGCTACACCTGAATTCCTTTCACATGTACACTAGTATGTATAAGTGTTTTAAATTGATGATGTTGTTTATTTGATGTGGATGTATGAATCATGTGTCATTACCCTTGTATTGTAGATTACTCTAACTTTAGGACAAAGTTTCTTGAAGGGTGGGTGTATGTAACAACCCAATTTGATTTATTGATCTTAGTTAGTTAAATTAAATTAAATTAATTATTAAAATAATTACATTTGGATCTTTTTACTATTTTATCATTTAATGGTAGGTGAGGGAATTAATGAGGGGAGAAGGGAGTTGGGGAATTGAATGAGGGGGATGGATTCGAGAGAGGAGGATAAGGAAGAGGGGAGGGGACTTGGAGGGGGGTCTTCTTTTCTTTGGGGGAAAATTCTGGAAGAAGGGGAAGAGAAGGAGGAGGAAATTGGGAGAAAATATTGTTTTGGGGAACTTTTACAGGGTCACTGCTGTTGTTGGGAACTTTTGGCTCAGGGGCCAAGAAATCGCAAGGATTCTTGGAGCTAGGGAGTTAGAGAGGATATTCCTAGTTGGTTGGGAGGTAAATATTTAGTTTCAGGCAAGCATTCAGGAAAGCACTTTCAACAAGCAATTTTAGTAGGACGAACTTCTTCTTCAAGAGGTAAGAGGTAATTCTGAAATTATTATTTTGTATTAAAATTCAAGTTATAGAAGTTATATATTTACTCTAGTTTTAAATCCATTATGTTTGTTACATGTTTTTTTCCAAAAATCACACTGTGATATGAAAGGCAACCTGATGGGAGAGCCTATAATTAACCTAAGAAAAATAAAAGGTCATCAAACTCGACTCCGAGTGATCAACCCCACCTATGGCAGACAACAAGGCTTTCTGCTGCACTCGAAATCTTTGGATAAATTCAATCTTGGACATGGAACATGGTGCTTGGGCCAAGTATTCCTCAATAATGTAGTTTTGGGTGGCCCATGTGTTTGGATTATGAATTGTGCATCAAAGAACGCTCTTTGAGGGGTGAATTAGTGCGTCAAAATATGGATTCTCAATATGGATAGGATCACTAGGTTGGGAAGAATATGTTTCTTCTTGGGTAGCATGGGAAGGCTCATGAATTTCATAATTCTTGGCTCGCATTTGTAAATTCATTGTTTGGTTGCACATAAAAATGGTAGCATTCGAGGAACACCCCTTGTGGTGAGGGGTACCAACCATGTCCCCTGGTGGAGGGGTAAGATTTGTGGAAACCATGTTTTAAGTTTGAGGGGGTAAAGGATGGGTTAAGAAAACAAGCTATTAGGGGGCCCGCTGCTGTGCCAAAAATCTATGGACCTCATCCTTCTGAGGACACTACTCAGTAGGATGGTCATCCCCACAAATTTCTCACAGAAAATGACTATTCCTTTTCTCCTTAGTGCCTCCCTCCTGGGTTTTTTGGGTGGAGGTAGTCCCTTTCTCAATATTATAATTTTTATTTTTGTTTATTTTCTTCTTCCCTCCAGGTTGTTGAGGATTCTTCAATTGCATGGAATGCATTGAATTCACCTCAGAGGTTTGAGTAGGGACCGTAGTAGTTTGAGCACTAGTACCATAAGTTGACTTAATTGACATTTGACCCATCTGATCAACTATCTGGTTTATATATGCATGGGAAACAAAACTCACCACACCATCGACATGGGGTCCTAGGTTTTGTTTCTTTGGATCAATTAATGACTGAGGAGCATTTGGAATGATATCATAAAGTGCCCTCGACTATGAATAGATCAAGTCTAAGTGTTGGGCACACAAAATGGCCTCCTCTTCGGTGGACTCCCTGACCGTAGCTACATCTATGAAAATGGGTGGTAGGAGGGATTTTGTGAACCACTCCATAAGGAGCTTTCCTAGAATCTGAGTCTTAATCATCTTACATCGTCACCACCACTCATGTATATGAGCGGAAATATGAGTTGCATTAACTTAGCATAGTGAAGTTAAGAGATTAGTTCCTATATCATATAGAATGGGAAATTATTAATGTATTAAGAATGCCATTGCCAGGTCATTAAAGATTTTAAAGGAACCACCCTTTAATTCAATGTACCATTTGGTGGCATCCTCGGTCAGGGATCTCTGGAAAAGATGCAACCTCACACTATCATCCATAAACAAGTTGGACGAACACCATAAGTGGTATGTCATGATGTGTGTGGAGGGGTCCTCTCCTAGCTTACCATCGAATTTTAGGATATTTGAAGGTAGCTTGGAAGGAATGGAAAGCCATGATGGGTTGTGGGAAATAGGGTCATTTTTTAACCTTGAAAAATCTGATAGATCTAACATTATGAGTAAAGGCAACAATGCAAATCAATACTAAGACAGAGGTTAAGTCTATGTTGTCCCAAATGGACCTTACGGTCCCCCTATATTGCTACTATTGGAGGATTTGGGATCTCCTGAAGAGTGAGTGCCCCTAGGAATGGTGGCACTCTCAAGAGCATGACTGCTCCCAAAACAAAACATGCCCCTAGGGGTAAATGTGGACCCTCCAGGAAAAACATTCCCAAAGTTAGTCCAAGGGAAGAAACCCCCATGACTGGATGTGTTAACAAAGGGAAAATATCCCCAAGGTGAAAATTCCCCCCCAAGGGATGTGCCCCCATAGAAGGGTGTTCTTACCCAAGGAAAGGTAAAACCTCATGATGTATTGTTGCCCCCATACTGACTAGGGACAACCCCAAAAAAACTAGGGATGTTCCATTCGAAAGGTGAACTAGCACCTGACGAGACCTAGCCGCTCATAGGAATGGTGTGGGTGGAAGGAATTCCAATCCCCATGTTGAAACCAAGGCTTGGCCTTCCAGTAGAAGAAGATCCAAAGGTGGGAATTAGGATAGATGGGATGGGTGTAGAAATGCTCGGTAAACTAATAGATGGAAATGAAGACACATCCAACATCCCCTAGATTGAGGGACCTGTATAAAATGGTATGGACGATGTAGGTCTAATGAAGCTAAGGGGTGGAAACATAGACATCACTAGGATGCTCCTTAGACGATTTCCCCATGTCCTGCTTGAGGATGGGCTTGTAGGCTCAACTACACTAGACGAAACACTCATTCTTGACATGGTGGGAGGATTACTAAACAAAGAGAAAGGTGCACTAAAAATTTCTCTCACTCGGACAAGTAGAGGTGCATATGGCTCAGTCAAAGGAGGATTAAAATTTTGTGGAGGAAGTTCATATACCACTTCTACCTTGATTAAACCAATCTCGTAAAACCAAATTTCAAGCCCTGTAAAGTCTTCGCCAACTATATCACGCTATTTGATAGGTGGTTGTTCCATCGTAATGGGTTCAAGTCCTCACAATGCACACCCCTAATAAAATCTAGGTTAACAACAAGCAAACCAATTGGCTCAGGGGCCTTTTGAAAACCAACCCTATGGGGGAGATGAATTCCCCACAAGATTGGATAGTGAAGGTATGAGGAGCAGTTACAATGATCTACATGAAACATCCATGATCGATCAAAGCACCCTTTATTAATGCGGGTACCCTTTGGAGGAACTGAGACCATGAATGAATGTTTTCCCCAGGTACTACAGGCACGTCCCACCTACAGTCACCTCTGTAGCTCCCTAGGAAAGGTCACTAAGGCTACCACCTAACAATCAATGGTTGGGTGAATAATTGTAGGTTTGACCACACACAAGGGTAGGGTAACAAATCCCAAATCTCCGAAGGCATTAACCAACGGAACCCATGTATAGGTAAAAATCGAAGCGATATCGCAAAAACCAAAAAAATAAGAGAGGGGTAATCTCCCTACTTTCCCCGATGCGACCTCGTTATTAAATTTTGTGTTAGAGGAGGCTCCCAACACACTGGTTGTAACAATGGATTTAACACTCTTTAATGAATCCTAGTTTCGTTTTGTGGCCTTGGAAAGTTTACTCTCCAATCCTAATCCAAGTCCTTAATCCTAGCTAATGTTGGTTCACCATAAAAGGAAAAATGTCTGGTTGATTTTAGATTATGCTTTCTTTTTATGGCTATTGCTTAAGTCCAAGGGTAACGGATGATACTTTAGTGATGCTTTGAATCTTGACCCAACCAAGAAATGCAAATATCAAAATGTAAATCGTTGACTTCAATGAACTCTAGCTATGGGAGGGAGAGAGACTTTTCCTTTTTTCTTTGCAAATTTGTAAACCAAACAATGCTCCTAACGCATTCACTTCACTGGTGCTTCAAAGGCAATCAAGCATGGAACAATATTTTTGTCTCTTTTTTTTGTTATTTTCTAATTGTAATGGAACAAATATTTATGATCTAATCAAGAAATCCAATGCAAAAGGAAAACCAAAAAGAAATAGCAAGCAAGTGTGTTGTAGGAAATTGGAAATGAGGTTGGATCAGCCCACTCTAATGTCTCTACTTATATCTCACGCAAAAGTCACCTAGGAGACAATAATTGCAAAAGGATAGTTAATGCAACTAATGACAAGTACTACTATATCTCTTAAGATCATTGGGTTCTCTTCCCAACTCAACTGAAATTCTCAGACAATGATGATACCTATCCAAGATGGAAATTGAACCACACAAATGCACTCAAAAAACAATTGAAGCAACTTATGTGACCAAAAACACTCAAGCAGAGACAATAACAAAGAGAACATAATAGATCACTGCAAAAACCTGATTGCTAAGAGGATATAACTAACCTCAAAGTTCTGGGATTTTCTCTGCAAGTATGTAGTTGTTACAAATCCTTGTGGGGCAAAGGCTTGTCAATAGGTGAGGTTACTCATGGGACAAATATAATGCAACAAGCGAGGACCTAGAATTTTTTTGTTTTTAAGAAAGATGGATTTGTTCTAGATATTCCAGATCTGTTTTATATCTCTTAGATTTATTGGAACTATGGTTTGGAATGATATATGGATGAAAATAAAAAGTAAAACATAATCAACAGAGGAAAGTATTGGAAAAGAGACTCAACTAGAGAATAGTTCTTCCCCAATGGAGTCGCCAGTTCTATTATGGGACAAAATCTCACAGAGATCTCACTGAATGATCAACAAGATCTCCCTAGGATTAGCCTAGTAATCCTAGACATAAAGGGGGTAGAATCATATAGTTTCCTAGATCTAGAACATATATGTTCCTTTACACTGAAGAAGGTTAGATCAAAATACCTTTAGATTAAAGGTTGTTCCTCTATGTCCTGGCTGATGTGGATCTGAAGTTCCATCTCTAGCTCCTATCACCTACTCCCTACACACAAGCAACAAACAACATCAATTTCCTTCTTTCTCTAGTGTTATAAATCATCAACATGCACCAAATCTAATTTGATTTACCATTAATAGTATCAAATCCAAACCATTCATGAATTCTACACAAATAATTTGAAGAAATCCAATGATCTATTGATAAAATATAGAAGTTACATCAAATATACCTTAGGGGTGATGCTTCCTCTTTTGACTCCTTTCTCCTTGCTCCTACCTTAGCTTCCTGGTCAGGCTAGGCTCACTGACCTCTGGCTTTGATAGATGGAACAAGAACCTCTACAATTGGGTAGAATAACATTGATTCATATTCTCTTCCTCTTTCCCAATACTTTCCTTTGTTATATATCTCTTTTGAGGAGGCTTGGGAGAGATTATAGATCTTTTAGAGACCACTAGAGACTCGAATGATGTGAGTTCTTAGGCCCTTTACAAGAAGATACAACTAATCCCTCACCTATCACCTCATAACTCCCTGAATCTATAAGTTTCATAGATACTCGCTTGTTGAGCACTAGTGACCAAAAACGATGATCCTCGCTTTTTGTCTTGTGTCCAGTGAGGACCTCCAAAAGGGCTCAAATCTTAGGCAAAATGTGAATTATGGCATCTATCCTCTTATGGATTCCTCTTTGGCCTATAGGGTGGAAATAAAGGCTATAACATTGTCATATTTGAAGGTTTAGTACACTAAGTATGGTTCTTGCAACCCAAGTTGTGGTCCAAGGTGAAAATCAATGAATCCTTAGTCCATATTTTCCCTAGGAGAGGGATATGGTGGCCATTTTGATGTTTTTCACATCAAGGATGCTTCTTGGTAATTAATCCATGGTTTGATATCAAGGTCATTGTTTTTGGGATAAAACATTTGTCTATGGGGTTCATGGTCTTTTCATAGTAACCCACATCACTACATATGTCCCATGTAGGGAACTCTGATCCTACATGTGAGATATGACCACCACATTAAGGAGAGTCACACTAGGGATGTATCTTGAGGACCATTCCATGGCACAAGGCCAAAGTTATGGCATTAGGATATAACATTATACTATGGAGCTCATGGTCCATGTATGGGGTCCCAAACCACCACATTGGCCATCCATAGGGAATATTTGGCCTGCAAGTGGGATG
This sequence comes from Picea mariana, assembly GCA_032191745.1. Lineage (NCBI taxonomy): Eukaryota > Viridiplantae > Streptophyta > Pinopsida > Pinales > Pinaceae > Picea > Picea mariana. The sequence goes on from JASDQU010244673.1 coordinate 65,256, forward strand.
GTGGTCATTTTAAAGTTTAGAACACCAAATATGTTCTTTGTTCTTATGATGTGGTTCAATGCAAAAATATAAGGTATTATACCATAATATTTATCTAAGGGGATTGTGAACCATCTATGTGTTCCTTTGACACCACATAGATCTTGCAAAATGAATCTTTGTCATGTGATTAGGCTATAATGGCCATTCTGAGTTTGGCACACCAAGGATGGTTATCACGACTTTAGACATAATCCAGGGTCAAAATATAGAGTTTCAAGCCATAACATTTTCCTTAGGAATCCTGGGATATGTTTGGGCAGCAAGTTATGATATAAGCTATCATTTAAGAAGAATAATTTGTGGCCACCACATTTTGTTGAAAATTCTATCCTGAATATTGAGCATTTGGGTAACATCAAAATTGTGATCTTGGAAATATGGCGTATGTTATGGGGGGGTTTATATCAATTTATAGATGTCAAATTTTCCTTGAATATATTGGCCATAAAGGATTTGAGAGTAGTTTTCTTTAAGCAATGGTGTTTGTGTTACACATAAAAATGTCACACTTGAGTTACGACACCCTAAGTCTCGCAACGGTAAGTGTCTCATGCACTGTCACAAGTGTCATATGCAACTTACCAAGTGTAACATTCACTTTTTGAGGTGTATCCACCCCTTGAAACCATTAAAACAATTTTTCATGACCCCTGAGTCATATGGGAGGGGGAGAACCATCATTTCTAGGTCAAAACACACTTTTTCCTTGTAAAATTCGACCTTTTTTTGAGAATTTATGAAGGGTGGCGCCCCCCTATCCATAATTGGGGTGGTCACATGGAACCCCCTATACCACTATAGGGGAGTTCCACTGCCAGGGAGACACCCTGTCTCTCAATGGGGGAGAGCGCCATTCTTATTGAGAGAAAAGGGGGATCTCCCACAGCTTATTCTATGGGACAACTCTTTGAGATGGGGTTAGTTGTGTTCGACCCTCATGCTTGGGCTTCATCCTAAGATATGATCCAAGCCTCAAGGATCCATATCCCCAACCATACCCCTCATTTTATCATGGTTGTTGTGCCTCTCAAGCCTATATATCGAGGGCTTAACGGGAAGGATTGGAGCATATCAAACCTTTGATATCGAGGGGAAGATTTCAAGTATCAAACATATGATATTGGTAGATTCATGCAAGGGATGGATGAGGAGATCTTGGAGAAGTTTTGCATCATCATCCATGGTTTGTAAGTATTATTTTTGGGTTCTCATTTGAATATACTTGGCCTATTTCCTTCAATCTTGTGTATTCTTGCATGTGCTTGTCTATTGTTGCTTCATTCTTCGTAGATGAATTTATTTGATCTAATCAACTAGAGTAGGAGGTAGTGGTTTATCTTTTCTTCCTATTTTAGGTATCAAGTTGCACCAGGAAGTTTGGAGATCAAGATCGTATTAGAAGCAGCGAGGACAAACTTCGAAACAAGGTGCATCACACCCTTTCTTCCTCTATCTTCCTGATTAGTTAAGTTGAGTTCAAAGGAATTTTAGTGTATACCTATAGTGTTTATGTCTTAGTATAGGGGCTTGTAATCCAAGGGAGGTTTCACCTATCCACAGAGGAAACATTCTGTAACAAAAATTGGTGACTCCACTGGGGAGGGACTAGTCTTTCCTTGGATTGTCTGAATCATTTGCTTACCTTTACATCTTGTTTGTTTCTTGTTTCTGATCAAATTCCTCTTCTCCCTTATTCATTGAAGATATCACAGAGACATTGATTTATTTTTATTAGTTTTTATCCTTTTTGAGCAAGTTTCTGAACTTTTCAGGAGGGTGCCCCTCCCCTGCATTTCATACCAGGGCACCACCTACCTCACCGGTGCACCCTAGAAGCCTTATAGAGGATTTCATTATCTGAATGGATCCCCCTAGAGCCTCCTATATATCATCATTCCCATAACTAGTGCTTAGTCTGCTTGAGAACATGGATGCCATTCCCCCTGTTTTGGCATGTTTACCTCCTTCTACTTGCTCTTTCTCAGTCTGATCTTGAAGGGAATTTTTCCTGGAGACTCCTGATTATATTGACATTGTTTGGATTGAGGATTTGATGCTTATCACTCATTTTTACCTTTGATGAGATTTTGAGCCTCTTCTTCATTGCGAGATTGGTCCACTTTGCTTGGTATTTGTCCTGTGATCTTTTGATTATCTGATCGATTAGAAGAGTCTGCAAAGGTTTGTTTGGTGTTGAGTTTCTGTTCAATCTTCTTTAGAACAAATCATTTTTTTGAATAATTGAGATCCTTTTTCTTACCACAACCTAGCTTGAATGCTTGCTTCTTCCTTCTCATATTTAAGGATTGTTGAGTGATTTCCTCTTTCATTGTTTGTGTTCTTTGAGTCTTGTCACTGTTTTGAGTGCATTTCTTGTTTGATCTTATTACTTTGCATGACTTTGTATCTACATCGGATTATTACGTTGAAATAAAGCAAGTATAAATAAATTTCATTAGATTTAGGTTCATTGCATTTATAATCAAACGAACAGAAATTGATTGCATTCATAGTTTTAGGTGGTAAATTGCATTGGGTTTATGCATTTGGGAATGGAAAATGATTCTTCTCCTTTCCATAGATAGAGTCCATCGAACACAGAAAGATTTGCATCTCATTATGTTGCACTCTTTTGGAGTCAAAGTCATGAACATCATCAATTTCGCTTCCATACCCTTGAGTAAACAATATCCTAAAAATCAATACACTAATTAAAATCCATCTAGAATTTTTCCTTCTGGGCAATCTGGAAACCTACATTATATTAAGTGTATGGATTTTGATTAGGTGTTGAGAAAAAATTTCCAAATCCATAAAAAAACATATAATTTTTTGATAGGGCGTGAAAACCCAATTGTCATATAAGCATAGCCAGGACCCCCATCTCACATAGGAGCTAAACATGAGGTTGTGTGTGGGAGAGCAGGGAAGATTTCCCCTCCAAAGCTTAACCAATCATAGAGGAACGGCCATATACTAGGGGTTCTTCCTGAGAAATGGTTGTTTTCATTTGGTCTCAGAACTTCGTTAATCCAAAATCCATTTGGGGTCCTTTGGAGTCTTACCGGTCCACTTGTCTTTAGTTCTCTTGAAGAATTTCGAACTTGATATCCTGCCCATACGTTTGATTGTGACCATCGAATATACCTTCATAGAGGCTGACTATGAGTTGGTAACCTTTGTGGCCTTTGTATTTATGGTTCATACATGAGGTGATGGCAGAGGGGAGTCTTTGTTGTACCTAGGTTAGACGTTGGTCAAACTCACTTGGGCTCCTTGGAGGGTAACCCACAGATATACCATGAGGGAACTTACACTAAGTTGTAAGTTTGTTAAGTAGGTCACCAACGTAATTGATCCACCCTCTCTATCTCAACCCCTTTTTCATATTGATCCTGCAATGTTGGATTTCATCACTAACTAGTGCATTCATTGTGAAAAGGTTTGTTTGTTTGGTTTGCTTCCTAGATTTTTAGCGTGTGTTGTTTCTTTCCCTAGAAATCCCTTGCAGTTGTGTCCATATCTATGGCATCAGTTCCTCGAAATACCAATGAAGGAACCCCTTTTTCTTAGGACACCATGTGTTTCTCCTTCTATGGGACACATTGGTCCTCCTTATATCGTTACTTTGACTCTTCTTGGACTCACTATTGGGTTAGCAGTCTGGTTTTTTTCCACTATGGTGAATGTAAATGTTCATATTTCTTCATCAGTAAGCGTTCCACCCTGGAAACATCAACCTCACATTGATCCTCTGCCTTCTTCACCTGTAGGTTCTTCTTCTCGTTCTTCCTCTTCGCTTAATGAAATCTCTTCAGCTAGTAACCAGGTAGATAACAAGTAGAAGAAAAGGAAGATTAAGAAGAAGAAACATAAGCTAGGAGGTAAACTTACGACCACTGCAGGACATGTTGGAAGTGATCAACTAACTATTGTTCATCATGTTGGGAGTATTGATAATGTCGACAAGTCCACCAAGACACATCACAAGCCCAAATTCCCTTGCAGGATTTGTAAGGGTGACCACCTTCTTTAAGATTTCCCTGGTATTCCCAAGGTTGTAGAAGTGTGTTCTTAGGGTCATCAACCCGCTTCATCAGCCATTGCACATCATGCCGGTGACAAACCATCAACTACTGATAATCAAGTTGGAAGTAAGAAGGGTAAAGTCAAATTTTGTAATGTTCCTGACTTGGCTAGTCTAGGAAATGTTGTTAATGTGTATGTAGGATCTATTGTTTACAACATATAAATGATCATACAAATAATAAATGCGACAAAGGACTGCAAAGTTTGTATTATGATATCTCTGTAGATTACAATAGGCCAAATGCAGCTAAATAAAATAAAAACACTCAGCTAGATCATAAGACAAAAAGATCTTAGCCAGAATACAAATAAGTAGCTAAAAGATAATACTTGGAATATGTGAGTGTTGCAGAATCAATGGGTGCACTGGGAATATGGCGGCTATGACGGTAACTTCTGGAAGTCTGGAAAGTTCATCCTAGGAGTTATACTTCTCGGAATGGCCTGGAAAATGTCCCAAATGATGTGCCCTTCTCTAGTCCCCAGTACTGGTATCTGTCAGACCCCTCTACTGATGAGTTTGGACCCCGGATGGATACCCCTGGGGGAATGCGCCACTCTTCTTCCAGCAAATGGAGTCCTAGTTATTCTGCTATTGGAATCAGATGAGATATGTCTCAAAATACCACCTTGGTCTACTGGGAAATGGATCGGAAGGGTTTCCCTGAATCTAGTCTGATGCTCGCTCTGGAACCCCAATTGTGCTTGCCAAACGTGTTGCACGTCCAAGTCTAGAAAATGTGTCCCAGTTGATTCCTCCATTGGAATCTGATGAGGAACTGGGAAAAAGATGTGCCTTGCCCTCCTCTCAAATGGGTTGGAGGGAAATCTCAGAATTCCTCCTGGATGGGGTAAGTCGACCCAAAACCCTCTCAGAAGTTGCGCCCTCACTCTGGATGAATGTGACCTTGTTGTTGAACACTATGTAACTACTTCTAAAGAATGATGGAAGACCTGAATGATCTTCCCAGTGACTAGGTTGTGTCTCTCAACACTG
>JASDQU010244674.1:45346-65869 GCA_032191745.1 Picea mariana
ACCTAACTCAAATGTCATCTTTCATGTATTCAAATTGATTATGGCCTGGTTTTCAAATGCCCAATCCAAACCAAGAAGCGTTGGATATGGTGTTGTGTCATCCACTATTTCAATCACTTCAAAGTCTTCTTTAGTGCACACTCCATCTAGGTCTACTATCACTCCTTTCAGTCTACTGATTGGTGGACTTTGTGTTGGTTTGCTAGTTTCATTTGCACAGGTGAATATCCTAATGTGGAATCTCCCATATATTGCTATGTCTTCTTTGGTAATACATTAACTTCAGACCCTAGATCTAGTATGATATCTCCCATGTCGAAATCTCTGATGTTGGAATTCAGTCTGAACTCCCTAGTTGTTATTCTCCTTGTATGTAGGTGATTGACTATTTTTTGTTTTATTTTTCCTTCCATCTCTATACTACATCTTTCTAATATGTTTTTCAATATATTGACAGATGATGGATCATTCAATACTTTTACACATGATTGCAAAAACCCTTTGATTGTACTTGCTTGTCCCATGGGTTGCATTTGGTTGGTATGATTCAATTACGGAGGCATATCGTACTGTGGTGCTTCCTTTCTTTGCTACGCAGTTGAAGTCAACACAATGTCATCCATTTGAAATTATTGTTGGTCTTTCTTAAATATCTCCTTCTCATTCTGCGAGTCAAACTTCTTCATTGGTTCAGTTTTCTTCTTCACTCGTTGGTGTTGTACTGGCTCTTGTTGTACTGCATCATTTCCTATTTTAGTTCCTCCATGGGTAACTATGTTTATCTTTTGTCCTTCATCCATCACTTCAGCTGAAATCCACTGATCATTTTGGTTGTTCTGGTTCCTCTTTTCCTGTATATTTACTAGTAATGTCAGACATTCTTCTGTATCATAGTCTGATGCACGACAATACATGCAAGTTGCTAGTGGAAGTGGACATTCCCTTGCATAATGTGTTGGTTGTTGGAAATTGTGACATACCACTGGTCCTCTACCTCTTCCAAAACCTTCTCTCACTCATCCTCCACCTGTGTATCTTGCGTGATCTCCTCTCGACGCGTTATACTTAGGTGCTTGATTGTACTGCGCGGTATTGTAATAAGGTTGTGTTGTGTTGTACTATGACTACGTGGTATTATATGGTTGTTATGCAGTATTATACTATTGTTGCACAGTGTTGTATGGGGCTAGAACTTGGTTAAATTGTCGTGTGACTTTCCCATTCATTATTTTTTCCTGCACTCTATATGCATCTGATGTCCTCTCTCACATCAAATTCATAGTTCTACAATCTTTTTCATCATGGCCCACTGACTTGCAAAAGTTGTAATATAAAATCTTTGTGACTGTCTCATATTTTTGCATCATTGGGTAGTGATATGGATCATGGCCCGATTTCTTATAGATTTCGCACCATAGTCCTCCTTTTGGTAACGGATTTGGAATTCCTATTGCCATGTACTACGCGAATGTTGGACATTCATTCTTGTGGTGTCCTTTTTTCCTACATGTATTACACCAAACGACTTCTCATTTTTCCTTAATTTTATTTTGGTTTAGTTGGAACATTAAGTTCTTCAAATCCTCCTTCAGTTCTTCGATGGCGGGATCCGTCTGTTGATGTTGGTTTTCTTCCAGTTGTAGGGCTATGTACAGAGCCTCTTCCGGCGTTTGAAACTTCTATTGTTGCAATGGGTATTTTAAGTGTGGTAGCAATGAATTGACGAACATGTGCCTATGTTTCATATCGATCATGAGATATTTCAACTTTCCCTTCAATCACTTGAATCTATGGTCAATTTCCCATATCGATTCTCCCGGTTTTAGTCTAATTTCGATCATCTCGTGCATGTACTGATATTCTAAAGTTGGCTTCTGGAACTCATTTATCAGTCATTTCTTGATGTATGCAATTTTTCTGGTTGTCCCTGATGGATTTTTTGTAGCTAAACTCATATATCAATCTAGTGCGCAATCCCTTAGTGTAATTTCTAGCTATTCCATTTTAGTATCTTTTTCTGTGATCTGTTTTTCATCCCAAATCTTCTCACAGATGAACAAATGTTTTTCCGAGTACTCTGATGCTTCTTCTTTGAATTCCGGTAATATGATGGTGGGATCATGTCCTGCCATTATGAACATTGAACTACTACCTCCACACAGTTTAGATACTTGATTAGTGTTTCCTTAACTGGCTCCTCCAGTTGTTGTTCCTTGTCTAGATGTACTTCCTGCTATCTTTCTTCTCTCAAAATTCGGTTGTCTAAACAGTGGTGTTCTCTTTGGTGTATTAGTCGTACATGGGTTTATGGGTTCCACAATGACATTAATATGGATAGGATTTGTTCCTTCTCTTCCCATTCTTGGACCTCTCATCTTCCTCTCATATGTTGCACATAGGATTTCCTCAATCTGCTCCACAACCCAAATATCCTCTACCTCTTCCTCGTCACTCGCCAAGCCTTCCCTCGTGGCTATGACTCTCTTCTTGGTATTCACCTTGTATTGGTAGGGTACTTCACTACACATATTTCCAGTTGTCACGATGATCCGCTTGATCTGGTTGTCATCCATCATGATTGGGTTCTAGGGTTCCTCCTTTTTTCCCTTATTCTTTCCTCCTTCCATTTCTCCTCTTTCTGTCAGTTCTTCCCCCGTTCCCCTATGTACGCAAGGAATTTTAGTTGTATAAATCCATGATCATTAATCCTTTGTCATATAACAATATCTTAATAGAAGTATACAATGATCTAATGTACATTCCTCAAATTCCACATAGAAACTCTTTCTCCGTTGTACTGTATGACTTTTTTGTATCTACTGCAAACTTTGTTATAAAGTCTTCCACAATACTATCGAGCAAAAACTCTATTGCGTTGGTGAATTTATCGTTCACTTTCTATAACTACTCAATCTATACTAGAGTCCACTCTAACTATTGGATCTGGTTTGTTGTGTGGTTATCCTTCAACCTTAGTATCCACTACTGCAACAAGTGTGGAAAATCAAAGAAAATGACTTCATGTAAATCAGTAAACACGTATTTCTCAATATATTTGTGGGGTGTTACTCTAGGGTTTCTGTTATCTTTTTGTGCAAACTCCAAATATTTTTTCCTTATCCATATTTCGATCTCTTCTTTTGTGGGATTCCACGGTCTCAACATCCCCTTCTAGTGCCTCATTTATTTCTTCACTTCTTTAATATTCTCTTGATCTACCTCCCACAGATCTTATGTATCTTTTAACAGATCTTCAATGTATCTCATCTACTCAATCCTCTTATGTTGCTACCAATGGAAAAATAACCATTTGTTGGCTATTAATATATCATGTCTGAGTTTGTATCTTCAGCTTGAGTGAACCAGGGTTCATGTTTGTTCGGGGTTCCAACAAAGCCTATAAAACTATCAACCCTCCTGGTAAACCCGAAGGCCATGCAACACACAGGGTGAATTACATCGTCTCACCCGAGATATTCTTAATGGGTGGTTGCAATACTCATATGTTTTTAGCCCAGGATTGAGTGGGATATCTGAGAACTGTGCACTAAGATTTATATTATCACTTATTAACACAATACATTATCATTCATGATTATGCAGGGAATATAACAACTCATTCATTTAGAATATCACTAACTACTGAAGACAAGAAAGAAACACATTCATTTAATCACATAACACAGGTTTTACCATGGTTCACCCCCCTTTGGGCTACATCCACAAAGATCTATTTCTTATCTCTTTTATTATAGTAGTTATGAAACTACAATGTCACACTCTTTACCACTCTTCTCAGTTGGGTTGAGATCTATTATGAGGCAGACTAGATCACACCAGGCTCTTCAACCTACAATCTAACCCTCAATATCTACCCTCCTTATTCCTCTCTAGCTCAACAAATTCCAAAATTAGGTAATACAACAAAATATTACATCGCATATGCTCTCTCACATCTGTCTCTTCGCATTGCTCACTCCCTCTATGAGGCCTAGTTATCTATATTTATACATTCCTGGCTCACCAATCATTACAATACATTGCAAAAACCCTAACCCTAACGTCGTTAGGTCTTCCATGCACGCAAGTGTGTTGCTTTTCCTTCCAGTTGTTTCTTTCCTCGTTCATGGCTTCTTTCCCAAAATAACCTTTCTTTACACTTTAGCCTGCTTCTAACAACACAATACTGGTGACTACGTGTTTTCAAAAGAATTTCTTCTTTGCTGGTGAGGAGGATATTGCAATCAGTCGGATTTCCAGGTTGAATGGGACCTGGGTTTTGATACTTCCCCATTTGTGGTGGGGAAGGGTGTACCTCCTATTGGGTATTAATCAAACCTTGGTGTGTAATAGGGTTTTACAGAATGGCCGAAGGTGGTTATTGCAAGTACTGTTGTGGGCCCACTGAGGGGCAGGCAACACTGGGGGACATTGTACGTTCATGGATTCTTTCATCCATTTCAAGTGAACAGTTTGGGGGAAATGGTGTGTATAATGTCCATACTCACCACAAAGAGTGCAATGGAAGTTAGTATTAATATTGTTGTTGTTATTCCATTGTCGTTTGTTATTATCGTCTCCTTGGGGGTTCTGGCTGCATTGATTATGGTTTCCCCTAGTGGGATGGTTTTGTTGGGAGTTATTTCCTCATGGTCTTGGGTTATTATTATTTTGGTTTTTTCCTTTATTCTTGGCATTATTCGGTAATGGGCCTGATTTTTTGTATTCACTTGTTCAAAAGTATGAAGTTATTTAATGGGAGAGGTCTGAACAAAGTTAATGTCGACATGTGGTTTTCTATGTGGAGGAGAAACCAATTGTGGAGGACCAGGAAATGGAAAGTATGGATTTTTTTGTGGAGACGATCCATATGGCGTATAGGAAGTTGATGTACCTTCACAACTATTAAGGTCACATGTAGGAGTTTGGGGTGAACCCACATTTGATGGAGGGACCAGATGCATCTGTGGTACTGGTGGGGGTCTCCCCAATGATTGAGAGGGAAAAACAGGATATGACTATTGATAAGTGGAGGGAGGGTAATAAGATGGACCTCTGTATGGTTGTATATATTGAGGTGCACCATATATAGCTGGAGGTTGGTTGTAAGGTTGGTGGTGCATCATGGAACCAATCAACCCATCTACAATATGGGACATCCCAGGTTTGTCTTGGCCAAATGGAATGGGTTTGGGTGCATCATGTAACCTAGTGTATAAGTAACCTAATTGAGCATAGATGAGGTCAAAATGTTGAGCCTTTCTGATGGATTATTCATCTGTTTGAGGAAAGGTGGATGCTACATCCTTGGCAATAATAGAGACAAGTTATTTGAGAAACCAATCAAGACATTGTTCTTTGGTGGTTTCCTCTTTACACAAACTACGACACCGATGCCATTCATGGATGTGATTGGCGATATGGATAGTAGTAGTTTGTTTGAACTCTAAGAGAAATTCTAAGCCAGTATCATGATGAAATGGTAGTTGGAAAAAGGACAAAAAGGCTTTGGCCAATGATTCAAAGGTCGCATGTGACCCTGATATTTCGTCCACATACCATTTGGCCAAGGAACCAATGAGAGTGTGTTGAAACAACCTTAGGTGGATGGAATCATCCATGATTTTGCTTGTAGAGAACCATAAGTGGAAGGTTGCTATTTTTAATTGAATCCCTTCTTAGGTTATCTGATTTATTGACCCAGGGTTCATGTCATTCGAGGTTCCAACAAAGCCTCTAACTATCAACCCTCCTGGTAAACTAGAAGGCAGCACAGCGCCCAGAAGGTACTGCGTAGTCTCACCCAAGATAGATAAGGATGGTTGACTGTAAGAATTAGGTGTTTACAACCTAGGACAAAGTAGGGGATAAAGGTTTTCTTGATTAGGGACCTGTTCTGTGAACTGTTACTGTAATCTACTTGTTCCCGGGAATTGTATGCATATAACTCAAAACATAAACAGATTCTAATAATGCATTTGGTTATTCATCAATTGTAGTCATCTATTGCTTGAAAGAAGTTAAAGATATGAAAATATTCAACAAAATACACAGATGTTACCATGGTTCACCCATCTTGGGCTACATCCACAAAGATCTAGATCTTAGCTCTTTTATTATAGTAGTTCCTGATCTTCCTTTGCTATGTGCTTACAGTCCTCCGCAAAGTGGGTAAGATCTATGTGAGGCGAACTAGATCGCACCAAGCTCTGCAGCCTGCGGTCTAATCCTCAGATCTACCTTCCCTCATATCTTTCTTGCTCAATAGATTACAAAACCAAGTTCATAAAATTCAAACCCCTCACGTATCTCCAACAACAATACTCAGGAAAATCCCTCGATAACAATCACAATCTTCATACAAACTAACATTAAAGCAACAACAACCACAACAACAAAAAAAACTCTCACTCCCTTATATAATACTTTCGTATCTATATTTATACATTTCCAGCTCTTCAGCCACTTAAAGAATATTACCAAAACCCTAACCCTTCTTACACTAGGTTTTTCTCCCATGCGCATTTTGATCTTCCTCCAACTGTCACTTCCCTCTATGCATGCTTCTTGCATTCGCGCGTGCTGATCTTTTGCCAGTTGTCACTTCAGTTTCCCGCACGCTTTCATTCCCATAATCGTCCTTCTTTCCACTTCGACTTGGTTCCAATAGAACCCCAACACTGACATGTGACATGTCCTGAGTCACCTAATTGATTTGTGCTTCGTCGATCTCCCTAGTGATCATCTGTAACTTATCCTGCAATTCTACTTCTTTTCTCAGTGCCTGCGCGGTTTTCTCCTTGATAATATCGATTGTTTGCACTACTACTTCTTCGCTTATCAGTCCTGCACATTCCAGCTGAGTCCATGATGACTGTGTTCTAGCTTCTTCTTCTTGCTCTAGTACTACTGCTATTTGTTCCTGCGACAGTTCTATTTGAGCCTGACGCTCATGTTTTCGTGTTTGCGCAGTGAGAAGTTTTGCCTGTAATTTCTTTAACTCTTGTGTCCCCTTGACCCATTTTGGGATTGGGATGGTTTTTTGTTACTGCTTGAATTCTTGGATCGTTGCATTGTTCCTTTCCTCCTCCTTGTCCCATTGTTGGACCTGTGGGTCCTCTTCCATCTTTGTCCAGAGTTGCGTTGCTTTATCCAGCAAGTCTACTACTGTGCTGACCTGTTTTTCCAGCTCCTGTAATTGCACTATTGCTTCCTACTTCCTCTGCTCCTTTACTGCTAGTGGAGTGGTTGGTCTAATCTATCCACGGAGAGTCTCGATCTCCTTCTGATACTGATCAATTGCCTGCATAATATGATCGATATTTTCTGCCCTGGGAGTTCACTTCCTTGTGCAGTAGTTGGAAGTTTCCCCAAAATGTTTTCCACTCTTCGTTCCAACTCATTTCTGCATTCCTTTTCCTCTTGAATTTCATATTTGGCCTGCACGCAAACTATTTCCATTGTTTCCTACTCTTTTTTTTCTTACTGTATCTCGACCACATTTTGATGTGCTCGAGACTATATCTCATGGTCGACGCTAACCTAGAATTGGTATAAGATCTTTGCTGGCATCTGTGTTAGGACCAACTGGATCTGATCCAAATCCTTTAGTGGTGTTTGTCCCACAATCTCATCCATTCGTAGCATGCTCAACTTTATGTAAACCATGGAATGTGGTTTCGAAAACACTGAGTCACGTTCTCCTATCTCCATTCTTTTTGTGGTTTGTGCACTTGATGGATTTGTGCCTCTGTTGTTACTTGTAATCTGGGATTCTCCGAATTTCTTCAGGAGTTTCCCTATTTCTATCAGCTCCTTCTGTAGTTTATCCCTGTGGTGCGTTGCATGATCAAAGTCCTCTGCGAGATAATCCTGGACCATTATGGCAATCATATAGCCATCGTCCTCTGTGACTGTGTATTTTGGTGGTGATCGTTGTGCCTTTGATTTCTTGCATGCACATGTTTCCTGTACCGTTGGTCTCTTAGTTCCCTCAGGTTCCTAGGTGATGGGGTTCATTGCGGTTTCCTGTGCTCCCTCAGTTGGGTTCTGCTGTTCATTGGTTGGATGAGTGGTTTTTGTTCTCCCCTTCTGGGTCCCTGGCTGCTCTGAGTCGCCCTTTATTTGAGTTGACTTGATTTGGCCCGTTCTTGGCTTCTTGGGTACTGGGACTTGTGGAGGCTTTATTTCTAGCTACGGAGCCCCTCCTTCTATTGTTTGTCTTACTATTGCTCTGGGTATGGTTGGGATCTTCCATTCATCCAGCCACTCGTGGATGATAATGTCGATGTCTCCCTTAGTGACACAATAGCGCATCTATAGCCATTGTTTATGTGGGTCCTATCTTGGCTGTATCCACATGGCTTGTTGTCTAGCCCAAAAATTGGCGATGCCCCTGAATCATGTGACAGCCTCTGGTGTTATCCTCCATGCTCAGTTGATTGCTTCCTACATTTCCCGTAGGTAAGCTTCAAATATAATGCCATTTTCCTTCTTATGCTTGGCCAGTGGTGTGGATTTTAGGATGCGATATCTTGCTCCTCCTAGTTGTGGTGTGGTACAGAAGGTGATGTGGTCCGGTTCTTTCCATCCTATGAAAGTAATGAGAGTAAGTGGCCATGAGTAGTGAAATTTCATACTTTCTTCTTGAGTGTATTTACAGTCGATTTGGAACAAGTTTGCTAGAGATGGCACCCAACTCATGAAGGTTCCTTCTATGCATTGAGCTGTAACTGCGATAACTCCTGCCAGTACTTCATCTTTATGACATTTTCTTAGCAGTTTTCATGCAAAGATCTTTTCCCCTAGTTGTGTTGCAGCATCGTTAATTCGCTTGATTATAATGCCTCTCGTTCCCTTGTTGGTTCTGTATTTCCTCTTCATTTCTTCTGCCAATGCTTTTTCCATCGACTTGTCATCTAGTATCAACACAGGATCCATACCCCGGATGGGTAGTCCTATAATTTGCGTATTAAGTTCAATAGTTATGGGGATGGGTTTGTCCAACCATACATCCCCTCCATGCGTAATTGATAACAGTTTTTTGACGCATGCTTTCACATATTGGTTTATGCCAAAGTGTGGTATCTTCAACAATCCTAGGATTCTAGTTCTGTCCAATCTGACTACCCATTTGCATAGCTTAGTGTCAGTTCCTCTGAGAGGCTTCATGACTATTGTCTCTGAAAAGAATTTGGTGCAATCTCTGGATATTTTCCTTCATCCGCTACGTCATGGTCGAAAAACTTGAGCTTCCTGATGTGACCCAATAGTTGTGAGTTCACTTATATGCCTTTTGGTGTGCAAGGTAGCACAATCTATACAAATGGTTTCTTTTGAGGCAAGCTCGGTATCTGAATCTTGTCTTTCGACTATGTTGGCTCCTTCGAAGTTCCAGCGGATTTCAATTGTGTTGGCTGGTTCAAAGTTCTAGCAGCTTCTAGTTTCTCCTTCACCATCCATTCTTCCCAATATTTTCCCATTTCGCCAATCGACTCATCTGAAAAAGAAAAGTCTGGGATGGGTATTTGTGGAACATCTGGTTGGAGCTCTACTTCTGAGTTCTATGTGCTTCCATTTATTTCCATGGCTACTTCGACATTTTCTATCTGTCCTTCCTGATGAGTTCCTACTACTTACTTTTGAAGCTCTTGCACTGCTACCAGTGTATCCTCTTTCATTGTTTCCATTTGGGGCTGCGGGATGTCTTCCTGGATTGGTGTTGATTTGAATGGAATATCCTCTGGCGATGGGATTTCATCAATATCAACGATCTCCGGTGGTTGTTCCTCGTTTTCTTCCTGTGTTCCTTGTGACCTAGTTTGAACCCTAGTTGATCTTACTCTCTGGCCTGGTTCTATGAGATTTGGTGGTGCCATACCGGTGTCTTTCAGATGTTTGTTTGGTTGAAATATCTCGAATAATCTCTACGATCTTGCTATGTGCATTCTAGTTGCTGCTTCTCTTTCTTCGTTCTTCTTTTGTGAATAGACTAACTGTTTCTGTGCGCGTGTGTTGTATGGGTGTGCCATGAAGCTTGTTGAAGGCCCTCCTACCTTGTGCGATTAATGCACCATAAGTGTGGGTTGAGTGCATCGGTGGAAGTTTCATACCTACCCTTATGGCTACTTTGTCGTCATCAGCTGGCATGTTTAGTGTGACATCCCATCCATTCTTTCCTTTCTTTAATTCTGCATCATGTTGTCTTGTCAGTGTGCTTTTGCTGAATTTCCCTTTCCTGCTTGTTTTTCTTTCCGATATGGTCATTGTCTTTTCCCTCACTAGTTTTGTGTTTTGTATGTGACTTGTCCTTCATGCCTCTGGCTATTTTTAGGCTATTTTTTTTTTTTTTTACTGTGCGATGGGTAGTCGACTATCTTTGTATAGCTTCAGATGGCTCCTGTTGATCATTCCTCTAAGGTATTCACTTGTTATATCTTTCAACTATACATCTCCTCCATCTGTGACATCTTTTACCTCATATGGTCCTAGCCAATGCATTCTCATCTTCCCAAGGTGCTGCAATGCTTTACTGTCGTAGAGTAGTACTAGATCTCCTTCCTTGAACATCTTTCTCTTGATGTGGTGGTTGTGCCATGCTTTGTCCCTCGATTTCTGTACTTTTTTATGGAATCATGCCAATATTCGGTCTTCCTCCATTGACAGTAGTTGATCCAGTCATTCCTAGACCGTGCCTCGTTCTGTCATCTGTGTGATAGCTGCTACTGTAGACTAGGTATTAGAAATTCTAATGGTACTACTGCTTCTTGACCATAGACCAATTTGAATGGTGTGTGACCTGTCAACTTTTTGCATGTGGTTCCATATGCCCATAGTACTGTTGGTACCTTGGGATCCCAATCATCCTTGTTGATGTTACATATCTTCGTCAGGGCGTTCTCTAGAATTTTGTTGAAGGCTTCTACTGTGCCATTAGCCTGTGGGTGATACGATGTGCTTTTTGGTGATGAACTTTGAATTATTCAGGCATCACTCGGATGGTTTTTTTGATGAAGTGCATTCCTTGGTCGATCATCAGAAATCTTGGGCACCCAAATCTATTGATTACCTGTTCGAAAAGAAAGTGGGCAGTTGTATCTACGCTGCAATCTTTTACTGGTGCGGCTTCCACCCATATCGTTAAGTATTTCATTGTGGTGATGATGTATCTCACCCCTGTTCTCTTGGCAGGTGGGTTAATGGGTCCCACAAAGTCTATTGCCCATTTTTCAAATGCCTGAAGTGTCACTTGCAATCATAGTGGCATCTTGTCCCTTCTGTTGGGTTTGTCGACTCGTTGATAGACATCAAATTGCTGACAATATTATTTCGAGTCTTGATGGATCATTGGCCACCATAATCCTGAGTGTAGTATCTTCTACGTGGTAGATTTTCCTGCATAATTCCCTCCTGCTATTCCTTCGTGGGATTTTGCTAAAAATCTTGGTCGTTCGTGGCCTAGTATGTATCGTCGTAAGATGTTATGTATGCCCATTTTGTATAGATTCCCTGCAATCAGTTGATAGTTGGTTGCGTGGACTACCAGGTTCTTTTTCTGTGCAATGGTATATCCCTACAGTGCAGTACTTGTGCTCAAGTATTAGATGATCTCTACGACATAATCGTCAACAATATGTACTGAGAAGAGTTGTGCATTTGGAAATTTGTCTTCCAAATTCATTGGTTCCTCTCCATTTGTGACCCTTGATAAGTGGTCAGGCCTTGCATTCAGTTTCCTTGGTTTGACTATTACCTCGAAGTCAAATTCTTGGAATAGCAGTAACCATCGACAAATTATTCCCCCCAAGACTGGCTTGTTAACTAGGTATTTCAGGGTTGAGTGATCTGTAAACATCTTAAAGTGTTTTCCCAATAGGTAATGTCTATATTTCTATAGTGCGTAAACCATAGCTAAGCCTTCTCTTTCTGTTGTGTTATAATTCTATTATGAGTCTGATAATTTCCTTCTTACGAACGTTGTTGGGTGATCCAAGTCTCATGCTCCTGGTTGCACTAAAATAAATCCAAGTGTTATTGCTAATGCATCTACATGTACGTGGAATGTCTTCTCCCAGTCTGGAAATACCAATATTGGTGTGGTGAACATCTTTTCCTTCAGGGTATCCAGACTGTGTTGGCACTTGTTGTTCCATTGATACTTGGTATCCTTCCTTAACAGTTTTTCCATAGGCACTATAATCTGTGTGTAACCTTTGATGAATTTCCTGTAGTATCCCGTATGTCCTAACATTTCTCTTAGTTGGTGGACTATTTTTGGTGTTGGTAGGTTAACAATGACTGTGACTTGGCTGGATCCATTAATAAACCATGTTTGCATTCTATGTGTCCCAGTAGTATCCCAAATGGTGTTCTAAATATGCATTTATCAATATTTAGTGATATCTGGCATTGTCTGAATCATTCTAACATCAGGCGTAAAAATTCCATGTGGTTTTTTAATAGGCTATAAACCATCCAATCATCCAGGTAGACTTCGAGAAATTGGTGGATAAATTCCTTAAATGCTGCAATGACCACTCTAGAGAATATCACAGGTGCATTCTTCAATCCGAATGGCATGACTGTGTACTGATAAGATCCCCATTCTGTCACAAATGTGGTCTTGTTTCTATCCTCTTGTGCTATCTTAATCTGATGATATCTCAAGAATCCATCGGTGAATGAATAGGCTTCGTGTCCTCCTACGTTCTCGAGTAGTTCATCCGTGAATGGTATGGGGAATGGGTCGTGTAAGCAGGCATCGTTCAACTTCCTCAGGTCAACACATATCCTGATCCATCTTCTCTATTTTTTGTCCTATACTACCATCAAGCTTATCCATTCTAATTCTTTGACTGGTTCGATGATGCCAGCTTCAAGCATCCTGTCGATTTCTTCTTTGACTTTCTGTTTGTAGATGGGGTTCAGTATGTATGGTCATTGTTTAATGGGTCTCACATCAAGTCTAAGTGGTATCTTCATTTCTCCTAATTCTCCAGCTATTTCTTTCATCTCTATAAAGGTTGTGAGAAAAATTTTACTGTATTCGTGCAACAATTATGTGATTCTTTCTAGTGTCTGTTCATCCCAATAATCTCCTATGCTAGCCATTTTGGGCTACTCTCGCATCCCTATGCTAATATTATTGATATTTATTGGCACAGATATGACCTATGATTCTAAGGGTGTTCCTTCCACCTCTCTCTCGCCTTTGACTTCTTGGATCTGAATATCACGCGGATCATCTTCATCTGGTGCTTCTACCTGTACCTGGTAGCATGACAGTAGTTCCTTGACTGTCTTCTTATTCTACTATTGTACCTCTATGACAAATTCCACCTCTGATTCTGTAATGAATATGACATCTTTGATCCATTTCAGGGTTGTGTCTATGTTGGCGTTCTCATGCTTGAATGAGAAAGTGACTGTAAAATTCTATTGGAGTGTCGTCCATGTCTTGGTTACTTTTCGCATTTCCTGGTCTATATACCAATTCACCGGTATGCCTTGTAAAGTATGACTGAAGTGGTGAGACCATTCTTATGGTAGCGTCATTTTCCATAGTGTTTTACATGCCTCCAAGTGTTCTTCTAGCCTTCCTAGTCCATATTTTTGTTGGTTGTTCCATATCTATTCTACGCCGAACCTTATGCGCAGTAATCTCTTGCATTGGTACCAAACTGTGATAATCTCTTTGTGCACACCCCACCATCTTGTGGGTGTAGCCTTTAGTACTAAATCCAGTGATAATAGTCTCTGGTTCTCTAAGACTTCATCTTTATATTGTGTCAAGAAATTTTCCAAATCATTTAGTCCATGAAAACTGGGTGGTTCTCTAATTTCTACGCCAAGCCATCTTACTGCACGGTCTATTCTTGCACACCTTATTCTGTATACTTCGTGTAGTCTTTGTTTCTAGTGTTTGAGTCTTTTGTGCATGAAGTAATGCTTTGCCAACTAAGTATCCCATCTGCACTTGGGTTTATATCGTCCACATCGCATGCAGTTGTTCTGTACAACTGGTCGATTTTGTCTAGATCCAGGCAAGTGGGTTCTATGAACCTCTCGCCTTCTGATGGGTTGAGTGGGGCTATAACCCTGTAGTCTTCTAAATCAAATGTCATTTTTCTAGTTTTCAAGTTAATTATGGCCTAGTTGTTGAACGCCCAATGCATACGAAGTAGCACTGGGTAAGGTGTTGTACCGTCTACTATTTCGATGACTTCAAAGTCTTCCTTAGTGCACACCCCATCTAGGTCTACTATTACTCCTTTCAGTCTACCTATTGGTAGGACTTTATGTTGATTTGCTAGCTTAAATTGAACCATTGAGTATCCCAATGTAGGTTCTCCCATGCATTGCCATGTGGTTTTTGGTAGTACATTCACTTCAGATCCTAGATCTAGTATAATTTCTCCCATGTTGAAATCCACAATATTAGCATTGATTCTAAATTCTCTACTTGTTCTTATTCTTGTGTGTAGGTGGTTGACAGTTTTCAGTTCTGGCTTCTATCCTGTCTCACTGCTACATTTGTCTAATATGTTTTACAATACTTTGATAGATGAAGGATCACTTAAAATTTTAATGGATGTTTGCAAAAAGTCTTTGATAGTACTTACTTGTTCTTTAGGTTGTATTCTGTTGGTATGGTCCAGTGATGGCGGCATGTCATATTCCAGAGCTTCCTTGTTCTATTGCATAGTCAACGCTATTTCCTCCTTCTAGAATTCTTGTCGGGCTTCTATAAATATCTCCTTTTCCTTTTGTGCGTCGAACTGCTTGTTTGGGTCGGGGTTCTTATTTACCCATTGGTTCTGCACTGGGTCCTGTCGGACTGCGTCATTTCCTATTTTCATTCCTCCTCAAGTGACTATGTTGATGTTCCCTCTGTCATCCCTTGCTTCAGCTAAAATCCACTGAACATTCTGGTTATTTTGGTTCCTTTTTTCCTGGATCTTTATGAGTAGTGTCGGACATTCCTCTTTATCGTGGTCTGAAGCGTGACAATACATACAAGTCGCTGGTGGTAGTGGGCATTCCCATGCATAATGCCCTAGTTCCTGGCAATTGTGACATGTGAATGGTCCTCTTCCATGTCTGAAACCTCCATGTGACTGGTCCTGCTCCTCTATAGGCTACGCAATCACCTCATGGAACGTTATATTGTGGTCCTTGATTATACTATGTGGGATTGTACTGGGGCTGTGCTGGGTTGTACTGTGACTGTGCTTTATTATAAGGTTTTTGCGTAGTATTATACTACTGCTACGTAGTGTTGAATGGTGTTGGGGCTTGAGTGAACTATGGTGTTGCCTACCCGATCATCATTTCTTCCTGTACCCTGTATGCATCTGAGGTTCTTTCCCACATCAGCTTCATAGTTCGACAGTCTTTTTTGTTGTGGCCAAATGACTTGAAAAATGTGAAATATGAGTTCATTGGGACTGTTTGGTATTTCTACATCATAGTGCAATGGTAAGGTTCGTGACCCAATTTCTTGCAAATTTCACACCATAATCCCCCCTATGGTTGCAGGTTTGGCATGCCTATTTCCATGTACTTCGCGAATGTCAGACATTCATTTTTGTGGTGTCCTTCTGTCTTGCATGTGGTACACCAAACAACTTTTCATTTGTCCTTGTTCTTATTTTGGTTCAGCTGAAATGTTAAGTTCTTCAGATCCTCTTTCATTTCTTCGATATCCGGGTTCGTCTGCTAGTACTGATTTTCTTCCAATTGCAAGGCTACCTACAGAGCCTCTGCTTGTGTTTGAAACTTCTACTGTCATAGTGGATATTAATGTTTGGGAGTAGTGAGTTGACAAACAGGTGCCACTGTTGCATCTCGGTCATAAGGTATTTTAAATTCCCTTTTAATCACTTGAATCTTTGATAAATCTCCCATACCGATTCTCCTGGTTTCTGTCTTATCTCGATCATCTCATTCATATATTGATCCTTTGAGCTCAACTTATGGAACTCATTAATTAGTAGTTTCTTAATGTCGTCAAGTGTCCTTGTCATCCCAGGGGCACTGTTTGTGTCTAGACTCATGTACCAGTCTAGTGCGCAGTCTCTTGGCATGATCGCTAGCTGCGTGAGTTTGGTGTTGTCATCAGTGATCTAATTTTCTTCCCAGATCTTAGTGCAAATGAATAGATGCTTCTCAGGGTCTTCTGTTGCTTCTCCTCAAAATTTAGGTAATCTGATAGTAGGGTCGTGTCCTACCATTCTGAGTACTGAGCTACTACCTCCTCCACGCAGTGTGGATACTTGACTAAGATTACTTGAGATGGCTCCTCCAGTTGTCACTCCTTGTGTAGATGTGCTTCTTGCTATTAGACTTCCTCCAAACTTTGGTTTCCTAAACTATGGTGTTCTCTGTGGTGTATTGGTCACACATGGGTTTCTACATTCTACACTGACATTGATATGAAAGGGGTGGTTGTCTTCTCCTCCCGTTCTTGGGTCTCTTGTTTTCCTCTCATAGGTGGTGCGCATGATTTCATCAATCTGCTCCACAGCCCAGAGATCCTTTACCTCTTCCTCATCACTTGCCAATCCCTCCCTTTCAGCTATGGCTCTCTTCTTGGTGTTTATATTATATTGGTAGGGTGCTCCGCTATGCGTCATTCCTGATGACACCAAGATCCACTTGATTTGGTCATCATCCATCGAGATCAGGTCCAAGGGTTCCTCCTCCTTCTTATTTTTATCCTACCCTCCTTCCATACCTCCACTTTCTGTTAGTGCTTCCCCCCTTCCCCCATGCACGCATGGAAGTCTAACAGTTTGATTCCATTGTCATTACACCTTTTTTATATAGTAGTATCTTGATAGAAGTATACAGGGATCGAATGTACCTTCCTCTGGGTCCTCGTAGAAATTCTTGCTCGGCTGCGCTGTATGACTTTGTTGTGTCTACCACAAACTCTGTGATGAATCATGCCACAATACTGTCAAGCCAAAAGTCTACTATGTGGGTGAATTTGTTGTTCACCTGCTATAGCTGCTAAATCTATACTAGAGTCCAATCTAGTTGTTGAATCTAGTTCGTCAGGTGATTATTCATTAACCTTAAGATCCACTCCTGTAGTAGGTGCGGAAAATCACAGAAAAAAATTTCCTATAAATCCGTAAACACGCATTTATCCAGGTATCCGCATGGTGTGATTCTAGGGTTTCTATTGTCTTTGTGTGAAAATTATAGCTCTTTAGTTCGCAACCAACCCTCAATTTCTTCTCTCGTGGGGTTCCAAGGTCTCCACATTCCCTTATAACGACTCATTGCTTCTTCGATGGTTCTTGTCCACTCTATCTCATCTACTCGGTCTTATATTGTTCTTATGAATATGGAAATGGAACCATTTGTTGGTTTTAATCAACTCCCTTCTCAGGTTATCTGAGTTATTGATCCAGGGTTCTTGTCACTCGGGGTTCCAACAAAGCCTCTAACTATCAACCCTCTTGGTAAACTAGAAGGCAACACGGTGCCTGGAAGGTATTGCATAGTCTCACACGAGATAGCTAAGGATGGTTGAATGTAAGACTCAAGTGTTTACAGACTAGGACAAAGTAGGGGATAAAGGGTTTCTTGATTAGGGCCATGTTCTTTGAACTGTTACTATAATCTACTTGTTCCCAAGAATCGTATGCATATAACTCAAAACATAAACAGATTCTCATAATGCATTTGGTTATTCATCAATCATAGTCATCTATTGCTTGAAAGAAGTTAAATATATGCAAATATTCAACACAATACATAGATGTTACCGTGGTTCACCCCTCCTGGGCTACTTCCACAAAGATCTGGCTCTTAGCTCTTTTATTATAGTAGTTCCTGATCTTCCCGTGCTGTGCACTTACAGTCCTCTACAAAGTGGGTAAGATCTATGTGAGTTGAACTAGATCGAACCAAGCTCTGCAACCTATGGTCTAATCCTCAGATCTAACTTCCCTCATATCTCTCTTTCTCAACATTTTACAAAACTCAGTTCATACAATTCAAACCCCTCACGTATCGCCAACAACAATACTCGGGAAAATCCCTTGATAACAATCGCAATCTTCATACAAACTAACATAAAAACAACAACAACCACAACAAAAACAACAACTCTCACTCCCTTATATAATACTTTTGTATCTATATTTATACATTTCGGGCTCTTCAGCCACTTACAGAATATTACCAAAACCCTAACCCTTCTTACACTAGGTTTTTCTCCCATGCATGTGTTGTTCTTCCTCCAGCTGTCGCTTCCCTCTGTGCACGCTTTCTTGCATTCGTGCGTGCTGATATTTTGACAGTTGTCACTTCAGTTTTCGGCACACTTTCTTTCCCATGATCTTCCTTATTTCCACTTCGGCCTAGTGCCAACAAATTTCATAACATGGTTGGTGGGATCATCCCCTGGTTTTCCTTCAAACTTTGGAATATCTGAAGGTAATTTAGTAGGCATATTGGGCCAAGTGGGATCATGCAAAATGGGATCATTCGTGAGTTTGGTTAAATCAGGAATGTTAAGGGATGCCAAGTATGGAATAGGGAGATTTGTTGGAGGATTAGTTTGAGCCATTGTGTGAGCAGGTAGTGGGCCTATCCCTTGAGAGAGATTTTGTGGGGTTGTACTTCTCCCTTGAGAAGAAGTTTCCCCCCCACCTCCTTGTGAAGGAGAACTAGTGGATGGATGGCCTTGGAAATTGGACCCAAGAAAAGTGGAACCAAGTAAAGATGATCCCAAAAAAGTAGTGCTCATAGGGGTGTGAGATAGTTGAGCCAGTGATTTGGCAAGACTAGGGAGTTCTCCTAAAATAGGAGGAATATTTTGCAAGCATCTGGAATGACAAGGATTCTATGGGTCCCCTATGGTTTTCGACTAGCAAAGTGAATGTGTGCAAATGGTGATAATAGAAATAAATGAACAAGATATTTTTGTAATTTGTACCTTCTCAAGATAATGTAACTCAAAATTTCATGTAATCAAATGAGCATCATACATAAATAAACTGTAAATAAACAAACATGTGGATAGGTGGATTTTGTCCACATGGAGGAACAAATAAAAACAAATGCTCATGTCCTAAAAGAAGTATCATCCTTCCTCACAAATAGCATTGGGCCTTCCAAAAGAACTCAACAGTGGGGTTTGAAGCCACCGAAAGAGGAACTAGTGAAGGTTGAAATAATCAGTTATAATGAGGGGTAGAGGGTGCATATACTGAAAGAGATGGCAATATTTCCAAATATCCACACAAAATCTTATCAAGGTGTGATTTCAGTCCACAATCGCCACCTAGGTAGATGTCCTAAATCTTTTCACTAGGTACCTCGGTTAAAGTGTGACATTAGATTTTCGGCCTCAGAAATGGGTCATGGGATGGATGCCCTTACAAGAGTTGGGTGACTCAAGGAGGGATGCATAGAACAACTGGACCTCAGACTTCAACCCTCCATGGGTATCTCCCTACATTATGGTGTAGGAACACTTGAATTGGAGGATTTTGAAAGTTCCTTATTTATCAACTTCTATGTTTGAAAATGTGAGAACTAGATAAAGGGGGGTTATTTGGATGCCTACCCTCGAGATCCTATCTAGACTAAAAAAAATATTTTGGCAACTCCTATGGAGGAAAACTTAGTGAGTTTTTAGAAAAAATTTAGATGTGGTGGGATGAGAGATTGGGGGTGTGAACCAATATCGTTTGAATTAATGGGTGTGGATAATTTCTAAAGAAGTAGTGGGACGTTTCAGAATTCCTTTGGAGAAAACCTAATTCAACCTCCACAATTCAAAATAGAAATTATATGTGTTGGGAGTGACTTTGTGTGCAAGTAAGTGAGAAATTGTGCCAAGTTTTTAATAAGTTAGGTGTGATATTTCAACATGTAGACTTTATGTGGTCATTACGAATGTTTTTTACCTAGATTACTACGTGTCATTGGTACAACCTTGCAAAATTTTAAAATCCCTAAAGAACTACCATGTGGACATATGGGTCCTTTATAAATCCTTTAAACTCCCTAAATGTTGTTTACACTAAGAAAGATTGAAAACTATCCTAGATTGTGATCATGTGGGCATGTATAAGCCCATTTCTTTGATCCTTTAAAATTCCCTAGATTGTGATCTAAACTAAGAAAGTAATTTAAATAAACTATCCTAAGTTTGCAACATGTGGGCATGTATGGGCCCTTACAACTTTAAGATGATTTCAAAAAACTAAGAGGAACCCTACGGGGGCTTTGTTCTCTCCTAAATAATTTTGTTAAGGGAGATAAAATGTCCCTTTAAACACCTTTATGATTCTCAAGATCACACTAGGGTGAGAGAGAAGAGCTTAATTAAGGGTCAAAGTTAACTTCTAGTCCCAATGTAAGTGATTTATGTATGATAGAAATAATCTCAACTTAAAATTTTACAAGCCAAACAAGCCATTGTTGTGCCTCTTTTGTCACCTAAATGAGAAAAACAGAGGTGCTTACAAGCTTAGTTGGGTTAGCTAAGCAAGACAGCTA
>JASDQU010244675.1:0-15003 GCA_032191745.1 Picea mariana
CTATTACGAATTTTTTCAATACTTCCATGATCTCCCCTTTCAAACCCTCCATCATCTCTTGTAGTTCATCTTTTGTAACTATCTTCTTTTGTAAATCATTTATGTCCCTACGCATTTCTTCACCTTCATCAAGAGTCCAAGTAGGATTTTCTGGAGGCTTAGTTGGTGTAGAAGTTGCCTTTTTGGGTGGCATGTTGCTCAAGTATCACTTTTGAACCTTGATTTTGAGGTGGTTCTGCTAGATAATATTTCTTCTGTTGTATCTCCCAAGTTTTGGCCCTTCTAGGTATGAAACTTTCTTTTATGTATTTCTCTAATATTTCTTCTCTGCAATTCCATAGGTCTGATCAAAATTGGATGTGCCAAGTGGAATTTATGGTAACTTCCCCACAACTTGTCGATTTTTGGCCTTTCCAGGAGATCTCACTTGTATAGCCTGCCCCGCACAAAATAATTGATATAAAATTATGAAACTCGCACCCAAAATACTACAGACTGTCCACGATCCAATGCAACTAGTCCCACTCAATTTGGATACTCTAGAACACCTTCTTGAGACTAGTCAGATACCCTATCTTACACAAGGTGTATCTACAAATGTGAGATGACCCAGAAGCTGAACTTTTTACCACAAATACCTTACTAATTTTTATAAATGGCCTCCAGAGTGTAGGGTTTGAAACATTACAGAAAATTTTTATAGCAAAAATTCTGCAATGAATCAGTTCAGGATGATTCCAAAACCCTATCATATATAGGTTGTATCTCCAAAATTATAAGGACTCAAGAGATGAATTTTCAACCCAACGTACCTTGATCCGTCTACTAAATATCCACCAATCCGTTCCTTCTAAAACATTGTAGAAAACAAATTATAGCAAAAATTCCAAGGTATCTCATATGTAGCAGTGAAACCCCAAGACCTTGAGCTCTGATACCATATGTTATGAACCAAATATCAATATAGCATAGAAAAACCCTAGAAAAAGTACTCAATGCATTGAAAAAGAGATAATTTCAGATAATAAGCCTCTTCGAGGCGGAAATCTCCTTTTACCCCACTTAAATGTTCAAGTACAAGATGATTCAAAATGAAAATGTATCCTTGGTATATACAGGCGACTAGGAGGTATAATTACAAATAATGGCCTAAAGAAGACATAAATAAAATAACATTACTAATATAATATGCCCCAATTAAGGGGTAATGAGCCAATATTAGGGCTTAACAATCTTAGACATTGATGTACCTTTTATCGGCTTAAACAAAGGACAATTTCTTAATTTTTTCTATTTATTGTGAGTTTTAGTTTCTTGTAGAATTATAGTAGTGTTTCTGAGAGAAGGAAGGACCCCCTCCATGTCATAAACGTTGTCATTTTTGTGTGGTTATTTATTAATATGTGTGTAATTTCATAGATGTGTGATGGATCATTAATAGTTAATCCTTTTGATAATACTGTTTGATTTCATATACTTGTAGCATCATTTCTGCAGTTTGATTCATGAAACATTAAAAGAGTTGTTGCAGGGTCTGTATTTCTTACTCTTGCAATGTTTGTAGTTTCGATTCTTGCAACATGTGTGATTTTAGTTTCGGTAGTTATGAAACTCGTACGTAAATTAGTGGATTGAATTCAATAGGTTTTACTTTTTTGGTATTGATGAGACAATATCAACTTCCAAAGAGACTTGCAGAGTATGTTGGCCATATAAGCTAACTTGGGGTTCTACTTAAAAGTCCAAAGATGCACAGTATTGGTATCATACATATGGGATCATAAGATTTTTTCTACTCCTAGATTTAATTTATAAGCGTGTATTTGTGAGTGTTTATTAGATATGTTAAAGGAGGGACTCCCATAGTACTATTAGTCAAAATTTGATTACATATGACTAACCTACATTTCTACCTTAGGAACTCACAATGGATCTAACTGATCTTGAATGATATCTCAAGATTCAATAATATCTCTTTTGTTTACAATTTTTAAATGGTCAAGTGTTGATTGATTAACTAGAGCACTTCGAGGTTTATATCTTCATATATTTTTATTTGCACCTCATAAGATTACAAAATCATATTGACAATAGAATGTATCTGAATTATGAATTTATAATATTAATAACATTCATATTAGTGGTAGGAAAGGCATTAGAATATGCATATGCACATGCATGGTTGATTTTGAAATTCCAAACTTAATATCTTTTATAAACCTTGAAATCATAATGTAGGTCTTAAAATTATGATTCATATGAGACCATAATCACATATATAACACGAGTTACACATGTTGGAGTTACTTCACACACACATAGGATTTATTTTTCCTAAGGTTATTCCTTGTTTATTAGTCATAATTAGTCATTATCCAGTCTCCTATATTTTAGGGGAGAATATTCCACCTGGAGAATATTCTCTTTCAGTTGACACTTGAGTTTGAATAGTTGAGTTGAGTTTAGATGTTGCATTGGATTTGTCACCATGAAACATTGGGATCATCACCAACTCACTACTCTTTTTTCTGTCAGTTAACTAAAGACTAGTTGACTAGTTAACTCAAGACTAGTTAACTAAAGACTAGTTGACTAGTTAACTCAACTAGGTGGCAATTCACTCCCATAACTATCTGAGAGACTAGACTAGGTGGAAGTTTACTCTTGTAACAAGAGTAAATTCTCATTAATATATATATTGTAAATTATTCACTCTTTGCGTGTGGAATACGGTTAATGAGAATTCTTTCATTCTTTTTATCTTGCTTCTTCTTTCTCAATTTCTCTCTGCAAATGTGTGTAGTATTTTCTAGCTAGATCTATTCTGTTCAAGTTCAAAACATTTATATGGTATCAGAGTCGACAGAATGCTAAGAAAAAGCTACACCAAATCATTTTTTGCAGGTACAAAAGATTGAAGACAACAAAAAGATGGATTATTCGCCAGAAATTCTTCTCACGCCTCATAACTATTTGGAATGGAAGCCAAAAATTCTTCTTCATCTTAGATGCAGAGGCTTATACCAAATAACTATGGAAATGGTAGTAGAGCCTGATTCTTTCGATGAGAAAAATGACTTTCTCAATAGACAAGATATGGCCATAGGAAGTATCGGCATGTTTGTTTCTCCCAAACTTTTCCATCAAGTATATGAAGAATCACAAGGATTAACTCCAAATGAATTATGGACCAGATTAGAGGTTCTATTTGGGAATAAATAATATTGTGAATGTTTCATGTAGGTGGTCGAACAGATAGAACCAGAAGAGAAGCCATCAAAAGATCAAGTCTGTTATTATGAAGAGTCTTCTACAAAAGTATTTGCAGAAATTTGTATTCCATTAATTGAAGATGATGTCTACTCCATTTCAGATTTGTTTTCTGAAATTCATGTGGAAGATATATGGCATGCATCTCAGGAGTCACATGCAGACACTTTTTCATGCACCATGCATGCATCTCAGGAATAAAAAGAGAACCACGCACATCAGACACCATTCTTAGAAACATTTTTAGAAACAAATTGGATATTTGAATTCGTCTCGGTAAAATATCCAATTTCAAAAAAAACATCGTTCGAAATGGAGTCTGGAAACTGAAGTTATGATCGTTTCAAAATCAACAAAATTTCAACATTTTTCCAGAAACGGCCATACAATTTTCAAAATTTCATCCAAAATTTATTTGGATATTATTCATTACAAGAAGATAAAGTGCATATGTATGGAAATATCAATGATGCATATACTTCATCAGATCTGTGCAGACATCTACATCTTCAACAAAATCTTCAAAGAGCACAAACTTGCACAGTTGTGAGGTCTTCTTGGAGTGAAGGACATGGTTGCTTAGCAACTATTTTTTGTTCCTTCTCATTTTATTTTTTTATGCATTGTAATTTGAGGGGGGGGGGTTCCCATTATCTTTTCCCTCTTTCCTCATTTAGTTCAGTGTATCTTTTGTATTTGGGTACCTAACATGGCCTTGTAGCCGGGACCCATTCTTTATTTTCACCATAGTGATGTTCAGAGGGGGTGTTGGAGTTACTTCACACACACCTAGGATTTATTTTTCCTAAGGTTATTCCTTGTTTATTAGTCATAATTAGTCATTATCCAGTCTCCTATATTTTAGGGGTGAATATTCCACCTAGAGAATATTATCTTTCAGTTGACACTTTAGCTTGAATAGTTGAGTTGAGTTTAGATGTTGCATTGGTTTTGTCACCATGCAACATTGGGATCATCGCCAACTCGTTACTCTTTTTTCAGTCAGTTAACTGAAGACTAGTTGACTGGTTAACTCAGCTAGGTGGCAGTTCACTCCCGCAACTACCTGAGAGACTAGAGTAGGTGGCAGTTTACTCTTGTAACTGTTGGTGTGTGTCCAGATCAATCTAGACCACCACTATGGTTCATTGGTTACTCATTTATCCTATATATATATATTGTAAATTATTCACTCTTTGAGTGTGGAATATAGTTAATGTGAATTCTTGCATTCTTTCTATCTTGCTTCTTCTTTCTCAATTTCTCTCTACAAATGTGTGTAGTATTTTCTAGCTAGATCTATTCTGTGTAGGTTCAACACATTTACAACACATTCTTGACATGAGGCTAGGAAAAATAGATGATTCTTTCAAAAACCTTGGAAATTATGAATATTTAACTTTTGTTACTTATCTTATTCATAATATAATTTATTCCATGAAACTGAAAACCTAATACTAACAAGAGAATTTTCATACTCGGGAGTAACCATGGACACTAAGTGTCAAAAGAAACCACAATTCAACCATGATGTCGAAACCCCAATCAAACAAGCCATACTACAATCCCTAGGAGAAACGACCAATATATTTAAGGATTGGGTTTCCATCCAAGGTCAAAACCCAAACATAGGTAAAAGTCAAGAAATAGAATTGGCCATCTAAGGTTAAAACCCAAACACACGGTAGATTTAGGAAAGGGAATTGGAGTAGAAAAAGACACCATATCAATGTTTACCTTCTAATGATGAATAAGGAAGAGTGCTCCTAGATATTATGAGAGAGGTTCAAAAATACAAATTGTGTATGTTAATTGGTTAAGAGGGGTGTCAATTAGTTGATGCTTGGGTGATAGGTGTTAATAGGGAACTTAGTTTTAAGCCATACACTACAAGGGAAAAGGCACAAATTGCAATTAATCTCCTTAAAGGAGAATCACTATTATGTTCGGTAAATGAAGAGATCAAGACTCAAGTCACTCTCCTGCAAGTTACATGGGAGATGTTTGAGGAACATTTTAGAACCCAGTACTTTTCATAGGAATAAAAAAACCAACAGATAGGTGTGTTTCGTGAAGTTAGAAAAAATGGAAAATCCATAGAATATTATGAAGCATAGTACTATGCATTGGTTCATCATGTGGACTACATGGCCGATGATAAATGGTAGGCTGAAATATTCTTGTATGGGATTGACCCTATAGTTTGAGATAAGTTCACCATTTGGACACCTTCCATGATGGAAGTGACACCAATTTTTTCCAAATAGGTCAAAAATATTTTTGATATGAAAGATAGATAGAATAAGCATGCGAACCCAATAAGAGAACCCTCAAAAGAGAGGGCCATCAGAGTTAGGGGTGCTGGTATGGATTTCAAGGAACACCAAAAAATGTAACTAGGGTTTCCAGTGTAAATTATGAGGTAACCCCATAAGCAAAAAGCGATCATCCCTACTCAAGAGGAAGATGAGATAGAGGTAGAGGATGTAGTGGTCGAGGATGGGTTCAAATGAGGAATCAAGGCTAGGTGGAATGTTGGGAATGTGGGGGTCCCCATTATAAGAAGGATTTCCCAAAGTATCAACTAAGGTTTGGAAAATGAGAAGGCGAATAGGAAAAACGTCAGGTCCAACATCGAATTCATGCTATTTTAACTCATCACCAAGCCAAGCACCAAGTCACAATGGTGGAGTCCACTGGTACGATTAAAAACATTTTTATTTATATGTTAATGGAATCTAGTGCCACCAATATTTTTATCTCCCCTTATTCTATGATTATATGTGGATTGACATCTCATGACCAAAATAAATTTAGGATGGTAGAAATGGAATCTGATGTTAAGCAATCTCTAGGTCCTCTACTAAATAATTGTATTGTCAAAATTGGGGATTGTGTTACAAAATTGAAATTATATCGTAGGACTTTAGGAACCTATGAATAAATTATAGGAATGGAATGTCTTGAATGTCATCAAACCTTAGTGGATTTCTACAAGAAGAAGGTTATTTTACAAAAAATATAGGAGAGCATGTAGTGATTGAGTGGATTAATCGAGAAGTAACATTACACCTTATATCATCCGAGAAGGTAAGAACATGTATGAGGAAAGGGTGTAATATTTGTATAGTTGATATGGTCATTGAAGGTGTAAATCCCTCTAATAAGATACATCCAATACTCTCTGAATTTGCAGATGTGTTTCTCCAAAGATACCAAGTTTACCCTTGGTACGAGAATTTGATTTCTCCATTTCCCAAGAACCTAAAATAGAACCCATATCTAAAACACATTATTGAATGAATGTTCCAAAACTTAATGAGTTGGGTGTGCAACTCAAAGAAATTATTGACCATGGATTGATCAAACCTAGTGTATCCCCATGGATAGCGCTAATGATATTTGTAAAGAAGAAGGATGGAACCCTTAGGATATGCATCAATTATCAAGATCTTCACAAAGCCACCATCAGAAATATGTATCATATTCATTGCATTTATGACATCTTCGATCAACTAAAAGGATATTCAATATTTTCTAGGATTGAATTATGGTCAAGATACCTCCAGCTAAGAATAAGGAGGAGGACATACCAAATACAACATTTAGAAAAAGGTTTGTCACTATGAATTTATTGTAGTACCATTTGGATTGAACAATGCACCTACAACCTTTTTGAACTTGATGAATAGTTTATTTCATAAATATTTGGACTATTTTATCCAAGCATTATTATATGACTTCCTCATTTACTCCTGAAATGAATGAGAGCATCAAGAGATTATGAGATTGGTACTTCAATTCCTTAAAGAACATAAGTTATACGAGAAATTGTTTAAATGTTCCTTATACCATAAATAAATATAATATATAGGACATACCATCAATAGTGAAGGTATTGTGGTAGATTGTAGTAAAATTGAAACTACAATTGACTATCATTCTCATAAAAATACAAAGGAAGTACGCAGTTTTATGGGTACGAAACTCAACTCCAGAACTGCTTATCATCCAGATATTGATGGGAAGACATAGAAAGTTAATAAAATATTAGATGATATGTTGATAATGTATGTCATGGACCAACCAAAACAATGGGAGAAGTATCTTAGCTTGGTGGAATTTCCCTACAACAATACTTATCACAGTCCCATTTAGGAAGCCCCATACAAAGTCCTATATGGAAGGCCCTATTGTAACACCTTAAGTTGGGATCGTTTAGATGATTGGGTCATATTGGGGTCATACATGCTCCAAGAAATGGAAGCAAAAATGGTTACCATTAAGAAAATTCTTAAAGAAGCCAATGACTATCAAAATAGTCATGCAGATGCTAAGAGAATTGATAGAAGATATAAAGAAGGTGACAAGTTTTTTGTTAGAGTCAAACCATCTAAGAGTTCCTTTAGATTTGGTAAGGGAACTAAGTTATCCCCTAGTTCTTTTGGACCATTTAAAATCCTAGAAAGGATCAAATGATTTTCTTATAAGCTTGAGTTTTCATCCCATATAAGAAATATGCACAATGTATTTCATGTTTATGTTCTTAGGAATTATGTAACTAACCCATCATATTTGTTTAAATTTGAGGAATTACAGGTTTCCAAGGAGGAATTCCTTCAGGTCGAACCATTATCTATACTAAACCATAGCATTCATACGCTCATGAGCCGATAAATTGAACATGTCAAGGTATAATGGGACCAGTACATCCCAGGGTCTGCTACATCGAAGAATGTAGAGACCATGCATCATGATTCTCCTTATCTATTTGAATAATTTCTTAATGAGTCGAATTGGACTGGATAGCTTATCTTAGAAACATGCATATTCCAAATAGGGATTTTGATAAATATTATTTTTATCAAGACAAGTGCTGATTGAGATAAATATTATATGTCGATGTGATCATTCTATATATTCTTTATGGTTACTTAATTTATAATGCCATTCAATCTTAAGAACACCTAAGGCATTTCTAATTGATGTTATGATTAACACGTGACTCGTTTAATTATGTTAATAAAAGGATATGTTCTTAATAAAGAGGTGTTGATTATCATCTTCATGCTATGATGTTAGGATAACATGTCGTTCCATTTATTTTTGATATAGACATGTTAAGGTTATGATCTTATCATAATATCTCTTGATGTGATGACATGATGTAATTGCATGGAATTGTTTTATGATAAGATTTTTTATGATGACATGATGTGGTAGGATGTGGTCCTTACATATAAATTTATGATCAGATGTTTATGATGACATGCGTGAGCATGTGGTAATGACAATGATGTTGTATTATCGTGATGATATGAAAGATGTTGATATTAAAAGTATAACCAATGCATTAGTTTCATATTGTGAGGTGGTGATTGTCAAGTCATCCACTAGTGGGATGAAAAGGTTGAGTTTATTTGATGATATCGTGGGAGCCCATATCTAAGAGGGACAATATTTACAAAGTAATATCATATCGATTGGGGATAACTCAATCAAAAAATCTATGGCAATGATTTTTTTTCCTTGTATGATTATTGATGGGCATGGGACCATCTTGAGACTACGAGAGTTCCTGATACTAGAGTTGTGATGTTGAAGTCCCAAATAATGGTTAGAGTGTTGATATTTTGTAGTGTTGTGGGATTGGACTTCGATGCCTTGGGATATACCTGCTAGTTGCGGATGGATTTTAGGTCCATCCTTTTGATATGCTTGGTGTATGTGAGTACCAACCGAGATGTCTACTTTGGAAGATGAGGTATGCTTCCTAGAGCCCTAATAGATCATGATTCCTTGGTATGATTCCATATTACATAGATGGAAAAGATAGGGTTTGGTGTCTAGAGTCATGATAGACGGAGAGGATTTAAGATTGGTTCTGAAAGTCGGGAAGAAAATATAAAGAGTACACATTCTTCCTCGGTGCTGTGATGTGGACTTATGATGTCTGATGTGGTCACTTTGTGGATTTATAATAGTCCAACAAAGGGTGTTTTGGAAGATACATGAGCTAATAGATGGTGTTTTGGAGGATATGGTGAGCTAATTAAAAACCTATAAGTAACATAATCAAAGTTAAATTGGGGACAAATTTCCTTGAAGGGGGGAAGTATGTAATTCCTCGTATTAATAATAATAATAATAATAATAATAATAATAATAATAATAATAATAATAATAATAATAATAATAATAATAGTAATAGTAATAGTAATAGTAATAGTAATAGTAATAATCCCCGGATGGGGTGACACGCGACCAGCCAACGCACATGTGGATGCCCGTCGGGACGCCTATTCATGGCATCGACTGACGAACTCCCACTGAGCACTAAATGCCCATGGTTTGCAGCAAGCACTCACCGTTGATGCGCCCTCTCGCATGAGGGGAGTGTACCAGGACTCAACGCACTCACAGTTCTCCATTAATGGATGAGACGGGCATTCAAGTTCACAGCATTCACGCGAGAATGAATAGCGGCAAGGTGAATTGGACCCCTGCAGTGTTCATTTGGCTCATTTTCAGCTCTCGGCCCCTGCCACAGCCTAGTTGTGAAGATGCCAAGCAGACAAAATCCCCAACCATGCCTCGGCTCAGGGGGAAATCACGCTGAGGCGCAGCATGGTATCACGCAGAGTCTCGGCAGAAACGCATCAATTATTTCGAACGGGCTTTAAAATTGTCTGCCACGAGACGTAAGCAAAAGCTTCACTCGTCACCCATGGCTATCATAGAGGAAATCAGCTGGGAGGAGGCACATCAACACCTTTCCTTGCTCGCCAACCAAATGGGACCAAAGCTGCAATAGGAAGCCTCTTGGTGGGACCTCAACGCACCCATTGACGAGGACCTCTACCCACCATGCCTGGTGGAAGAGGAAGCCCCCCCCAAGGTCAGTGAGGAAAAAGAAAAGTTTGCAGGGCAGACATCCGGCGCACCGGGAGACTCCAGCAGTCAAGCACACCACGCCAGTGAGGAACCGGACCAAACTCCAGCGGTAGATCTTCGGTACCTCTCTCTCATATTTGAGCTTCGACACCTCATAGACGACCACGCATTTCGCTTAGCCAGATTGGACCAGCGTCTCGATATGCTTTTTGCAGCATACTTCAGGAGCACTCCGAAGAGACAATGCCTGATGTGCGCACAGGCGTACTCGCTCCCGGTAGGCTGGAATCAGAGGAAGAAAGAAGCCACTGGTTAGGATTACTTCTATTATCTAGTTAAGTTTGGATAGTTTTTGCTACTCTAGTTTCGTTATGGTTCATGTTTTAATGGCCCTGGTTTCCCTCGGGCAGGGCACTTTTATGTATAACTTGTTACAAGGCCTGCACCTGGCTCAGACTGTCTAGTTTCCCTGGTTTCCTGCTCAGGCAGGACAGTTGGCAGGCAAGATGATTACTGTATCTTCTTTTTGGTAATATAATAGGCACTACCCTTTTTATTTAAAAAAAAAAAATAGTAATAGTAATAATAATAGTAATAGTAATAGTAATAGTAATAATAGTAATATAATAATAATAATAATAATTATTATTATATAATAATAATAATAATAGTATTAATAATGATAAATAGTTAAATAGTTGAATGGTACAAGAATAGAAGGTAAAGAAATAAAAATAAACAAAAAGAATTAGATTGATTTAAGAAAAGTTAAGATAAGAAAAGAATTACTATATTATTAATAAAAATGATAAAATAGGAGAATATAAGTCAAGATAAGATAAGAAAAAGGAAATTTTGCATGATGACAAGTGGAACCTATGAAAGAGGTTTCTTTTACGTGGATGGACCACGGAATTTTATTTAATAGAAGAGGAAAAGGTTGGAAGGTATATTTGCTTTTTGGGCTTTGAGGAATTCATGGGAAGTAATAATTTGGCATTGTCATAGATAGTTGATTGAGGGATAGGGGGCTCTTAGTTTCATAGACTAAAGCGTTGGTTGGGTGGAGATTCATCCCCCACATTATTGTTGCAGTCGGCAGAATTAACCTTGGAGGGAAATAGTTCGACCGACATCAAGTTTCAAGTAAGTCACACTATTCATTCTCCTGTATCCTGCTTTTTTTTATTATGTTTCACGCATTATATTATCATATGCAATATAATTTATCATTTTTACATTTATGTGTTAATGTTTTGGAGATTTGTCCCCCACATTGTTGTTGCAGTCAATGGAAATTAGCTTGGAGAGAAAAAGTTCAACCGACATCGAGTTTCAAGTAAGTTAGGATCTTCATTCTCATGTATTCTCCTTTTAATTATTATGTCTAACTACTTATATGATCATATGCAATCCATTATTATCATTTTTACAGCTATGTGTTAATGTTTTATATCCATGGAATTGTCTTTATAATTTAGAGTATTAATGGCTAGTTGGGAAATTACATTCAGATCATGAAAATCCTTGCATACTTGAATGGTCACTTATTTATTATCAACATGCATGACATTGGACACCCACTTTGTTAAGGGAAGAAGATAAATCAAGCCATGTTTGAGAAAAAACTATATCTTTCCCTCAATCACAACTTCCTTTCTAGCATTGATTGGTTGCAACTTATATCAAACAAGATTCACATTGTCATACATTTTAATCTCAAGCTCAACAATTTTTGGCTCAATTATAGCCATTTCTTAACTCCAAGAGAAAATATCATGGAATTCCTCGAATAGGGAATTATAAGTCTGAATCTCTTCAGGAGAATAGTCCACCCCAATAAAGACATTTTCCACGACAGTGAGATTTATGGAGATGTTTATTGGTATGGTTTTCTAGATGTTTTCCATGTTCCCCTTAGCATATAATATTTCATTGTTGGGGATTTTACACACCAATAATCATGTGTGAGCTTGTTGATACTAAAATTTCCATTCTCTACTTTACTCAATTTTGGAAGGAAATAAGGAAATACGAGTGGTTGTGTATATCTTCCCATGGATTCTCAACACCAGGCATGGACTTAAGGACATATTCATCAAAAGGAAAAAGAAAATACAATGGATCCATGGTAGAGTTTTAGGCCCAATTGGGTGAGATGATATAATCTAATTCCTCCATTGAAGGAGAAACAATATGAGTTTCTGTTGAGGCCTCTTAAATGGCTTGAAAGAAAATATTAGATGTAGATAAAGGCATAGTCATTATCACATGATTAGTTTCCCCTACCAGCATAGAAGGATATATTATAAACCATGGATCCTTGAGATAGTAATTCCTTAAGTAATAACTCATGTATGTGGGGATCATAGTGATTGACAAGGTCACATATGCTGAAGTAGAGTCAATGTAAGCTATGGGTGTCAAAATGTTGGAAGTTCCCATTAGTGCAGGGTAAATGCCAATTTTCACGCTTTCATAGGCCCTCATGCAATTATATATCAAAGGGACATTAGAGTCCAATGAAGTAGCTATATCAAGCCATAAGTAGGAGAATTGGTCAATAGTGATGTTTTTCCATTTGTAAGGAAATGAATGAAGATGAATGTTAGAAAGTTGGTTTGGATAGTTGGTTGTCATTGATGTCAACCCTTAGAGATTGATTTCAAACCTTGGTGAGGCCCAGATATTTTGGACAGTTAATTGACATTTTTATGATCAATATTGATGGTGAGTTAGTTGGGTACATTTGATGTAGTCTACATATATCACTGGAGGTCTGGTTATGGGACCCAATGTGATTGAGGATTTTGTTCATGTACGATAGTTTAATTGTAGGTAATACTATCATAGATGGATAGTACATGTTGTGTCATTTCCATTGATATGTCGAATGTCACATGGTTCCTCATAGTTAGGAAGATATGGCCTTGTAAAGTTGGAATCCCCAAAGAATGGTCAAGAATCCCTAGTTCGTTACAAGTCAATGAATGAAAGGGTAAGGTTGTTGCAACAAGAAATCTATAGAAACCCTAAGTTTAAGGGAAGAGGTTAGCTAGTAAAAATGTAAATACCCCTCAAAGAGTCATTCAAAAGTAAACTCATAAACTTACATTGAATATATATCTTGTGAATGTTATGGTCTAGTATTGTGATATTTTGGCTAGTTTGTGACCAAGAATTCTGAGGTAGCGAAGTGGGAGAAGTATGAGATTCTCAATATTGTAGAGGAGAGAGGGAGAAACTGAGGAAACCCTAATTTAGGTCATCCTCATGGGTTTCACTATTATTCTATAGTGAGGCCCTCGCTTTTTTCACTATACTTGTCTAGTGAGGTTGTCGCTTGTTGTCATATGGTTGTCTAGTGAGGTACTTGCAGATTTTGGAAAATATTAGTACCAAGTTGTCGATTGACTATGTAAGAAGCTACAATTTAGATTACAGAGTAGCTACAATATCAAAGGTAAAGATTAAGGAATATGGTTTTGGTGTTATGGTACATGCATGGTGATGATACTATATGTTATGGCACATGCATGGTGATGATAACATGTGATTTGGTGCATCTTGGTAATGTGATGGTACATTGATTAGAGGCATTACCGGTTGGTTTGGTTTCTATTTTAGTTACATGTTATGCTACATAATTGAGGCTTGGTATATTGTACCTTGTTGACATTGAGGAGAATTTGTGATGCATGTGTTTGAGGACTTTGGTATATGACTTAAGGCACATTGTACATGATGGTTGAGGTCTACTTACTCAAAAACATTTCTTGGTCTATTTGTATATGGTTCATGGTTGATGATATGGTACATTATTGATTCTTGATATGGTATATGGTTGAGATACATTTATTAGCATATGGTTTGTGGTACATGGTATGGTATATGGTATGGTACAGGTGTTGATGTAGATGGTTGATGTGCATGGTTGGCACATGGTTGGTACAGATTGATGTGCATGTACATGGTTGGTACATGGTTGATGATATAGGTTTGGTGCATGGTTGATGCACTTATTTTGGTACATGGTTGATGATAGAGGTTTGGTGCATGGTTGATGCACTTGTTGTGGTACATGGTTGATGGTACATGTTGATGCATGGTATAGGTTGGTACTTGATTAAGACACATATGTTGTGATGGTATGTGGTGATATTGGTGCATGTTTGGTATAGACATGTGTTGGTGATGTTGATCATATCATTTGAGATATTCTCCTGGTAATATTGGCATGAGGTGCATGCAGATGTGGGTGGATTTGGTTTTGTCTATGTGACAGTGACAGGTTGAAGTGACAGTGATAGTGTAACATCCCGCTCTGGCGCATTGAGAAAACTTATTCTTTGAGGAAACTTGCTCGCAAGTGATATGGACTTTTATGATAAGAAAAAATTTATCCTTGATTATGATGTGATATGATAGATGACATGATGTTTTACTGCTTTGACATGGACAGGTGCTATTGACCTGGTTTTATTGAGTGTGCAGGGTTTTTGACCTTGAGGATGCAGAGGCATCGACGGGACCCCTTGGACTCCGGATCGAGTCAGGGAGTGTGATTTTGGGGTTGATTGTTTACTGTGATTTTAGTACATTTGATTTGATGATATGATGTGGACATGTTTTGACACGAGTGTTGATGATGCAGGCTGATGATAGCTTGCCAAACAGACTCACATATGGAGTAAAGGGGCCATACACGATTTTCAAAGAGGTTGAGAGAGAGGTGTGGACAACAACCCTTCCACAGCCTACTAGCACTCTCTCCGTGGCTCGAACTGTAGGTTAACGATTACCTAGTTCGAGAGGATCCACGATGTCATGAGGGCAGAC
>JASDQU010244676.1:19824-33216 GCA_032191745.1 Picea mariana
TATCCAGGGGAAGGAGGATCTGGCGAAGTGCGCACAGATCTCATGTCCTATGCAGAGTAGGGTTTTGAAGCTCTGTGCATGTAGAAGATTGACAGAAAGAAATAGAGAAGAAGAGTTGGTGGATGTAGCCCCAAGGTGGGGGTGAACCACGTATATCCTTCATTTTGGTTTCTATGTTCTTTATGGTTTTTCTATTGTCTATATGATTAAATTCTTAGTGCATTGATATATGCTAAAAGAATCTAGTGTGATAGCTTAGTGCTGAATAATATGAATGAATACTAGAGCTGATCTATGTTGGTATGCTTAGTGCTTGAATATATTAGATTTGTGTGAATACTGTGTTGATATGTTGTTAGGTATCAGCTGCGCTGTGAACTAATATAAATATTAACGAACTATAACTGTTAAGTGCTCTGTAAGGTGATGTAATCAGAGATCGGTGTCCCAACTAAGGTTGCATACATCTGAGTCTTGTAGCCACCCCTGCCTCTACCTTGGGTGAGACTTCATCTGCCTCACAGGTGTTTCTGAAAGGGCTGGTAGTTAGGGTTTTATTGGTGCACTGTTGTAGCATTGAACCCTGGGTCTTCCCCTGTGCCAACAAATGGTTCCGTTGTCGGGACCTGAAACTGTGATTGTTGGGAACTAAAAAAAAGAAATCTCCATGAGTAGATCTATTGCTCTGTGCTAAGAATAAAAGTCAGATCCAAAGAAAAGAGGTAAGACCTGAAATATTTTTGCTCTGATAAAAATAAAGTAAGAATTTTTGGTTAAAGAGGTATTATCTTAAATCCTTGTGCTTTGTTAAAGGTAAGATAAGTGAAAATTTTTATTTCAAAATTATGGATCTAGGTATGTTTGATAAATTTTACCCTAGCTTGAAAAGTAGGGCACAACTAGAAGAAAAAAGATTTGATATGAGTAGATCTGATAAGAATAGTGAAAGATATGTTATTCCTATGCATAGAAAGAATGTTTGGACTAACAAATGGATGAAGGATCCTAGAAAGAATTTTTTGCAGGTTACCTACTATGATCCTAGTGCGCAGTACAAGAAAGGCTAGGGATCATTTAAAATAAAATGAGGATTAACCCTTTGTTACATTTGTAGAAGATAGGGACATCTTGCTAAGGAATGACCTGGTAGAAGACCTAGTTGTCTTTGTTGCAATGCTATGGACCATGAAGTTTTGGATTTTCCTAGAATGATTTGTAAGCTTGAAAGAATGAATATGGGACAAGACGACCCTAAGAAAGGTCAAGACACTGAGACCATGGAAAAATCCCCCAAAAATTAAGAGAATGTGTTGCTACAGATGAAAGAAACCTTGAATGATCAAAAGAATATCAACTTATTCGAGATCTTCAAAGAAAAAGAATGCATAGAAACAAGAATAGGAGACTTTGACATTGACTATGTTCTGGATGAGGAGACAAAGGTGAATATCATGACAAAAAGAACTTGAGAAATTTTAGGAAATCCTGCTATGATTCCTTCAATGGGAGGAATAGGATTATTTAGAGGAAAGTTGATAACCCTATGTGGAAGGCTCATCCAGATACCTATGAGTGCTCATGGAACTTCGACAGAGGAATATTTTGAGGTTGTTAAATTTATTGAGAAAAATGCCCCATTTTCTATCTTAATAGGAAAACCCTGGATTGAAAAGGATTAGGCCAGAAGAAAAGAAGAGGAAGTATTGGAGCAGAAGAAGAAAGAATTAAAATATTTCATAACTAGGAGGATAGCGCATTTGATTGAAGAACAGGAGAACATATCGAAGCTATTTAGAACCAAAAACTTGGATTTCGAAGTTGAAAGAACACAAGAATATTCACAGACGAGTAGAGCACCTACCCCAGATAGAGAAGTAATATTACTCTCTAATCCTATGAAAGAATCTCAACAACGCGAAGTTAATATTCCAAAATAAGAAAAGAATCATAATGGAAAGAGGAATACCAAGACAAAGATCACCAGGAAGAAGGCTAGAAAACTCAGTAAGAAGAGAGAAAAGATTGAAAATTTACATAAGGTTCCAAAAGGAACTTCACAGAAGGAAAATTTACAAAACTGGAACTTCGCCGAGATATCAGAACAACGCAACATGGCACTTCACCATGGCGTAGAAATATATTCGTTTAAGGAATTATAACCATTAGAATGACACCCCAAATGGTTAGAACGACGTTTATGGATAGAAATCTCGCCATCAGACCATTAGGATTGTGCCACAATAGAAAAAACTGCATTGATGAAGGCCTCTCATTCGTTGGAGAGATCTATTACACTGTTGCCTACTTAGTGCATTGACAGTTTCACCGAAAACACTTTTTCAAAGTGTATCCTAGCCAACTCATTGCTACCGTGCTGTGTTTAGTAAGATTGACACCAATTTTATTGCTTTGAGAACTCATCCATCCACCCGAGTTATCTAATCTGAGTGTGCATGTCGGATGAGCTCAACGCTGCAGAGAAAGCCGTCGAAGAAATTATGATCGACCTCATGGCTGAAAAAGTGAGGTCTGTAGGAATTCAAGCTTCCTCAACGAGGGGAGTGCAAACCTCTCCACCAACTTCTCATGGATCTAGACCATCCTGAGTTGTAGCAAAAAAGAGAACCAAGCACCGAGATGACTTGGCAAATGTGAAGCTAATCTCGACCATCCTACCCGACTACATCCCGCCTTTGGCCAGTGCGATGAGTGGTGATAGTGTCCCGAGAGATTTTGATTACACCTTGGTTACTTCATACCTCCCAAAGGGGATATGTGCAATTAGGATGCAGCAAGATAAGATCACAACGTTGAAGTTTAACGACTTCAACCTAGGAGACCACAAGAATTATAGCATGCTTTCTCCTTACAAGTACTTGACCAAGATGAAGGGGAAGAACTCGAAAATCATCTCCCAGCCATGGAATATGAACCTCACGCAGAACACCCTATTGAATGTGATGAAGATTCCACATTTTGGAAGGCACCAATAGGTTAATGAGTGTGTTAAGCTCCTGCTCTCATGTTAACACGTCGGCTACCTATGGCTAGATAGACACATCACATTCAATCTGACACTGATCCATAGGATCACCAGATTGAGCATGCAGGGACCCGATCCACAAGACTTCTACCCAGGGAAGGCTTCAGACTATGCCCTGGCATAGAGAATTAAGGATACTTATGGTGATGTAGAAAAGGGGATGAGAGCCTACAAGGTAGCCTCCATCTAGAATGGTGTAGTACACTTGGCCTGCCAGCTGATCGTAGGAAAGATGGTGAGGAAGAAACAACCTACACAAGTCATAGGGTTTGTTGTTGACCTCGGCAGGAAATGTGTAGAAGGACTCCAGATGAACTGGGGGAAGTACTTGGTCAACCAACTAGAATTAGACTGCCGTGAAGCTCAGGATAAGGGCTATATTGAGTTCCACTTTAGTTGGCTTTTGATCCTCATTGTATTTACCATTTGGGAAATGTCGAAAGGTGTGATGTTCCTAGACATTGAGACATTCGAGCCTCTCACTGCGAAGTTCACCACACTCTCATACTCAAGCGATATGGGAAAATAATGGCATTCGAATGCAGTATTCCACACATACTATCTCCAGTTGAAGAAGGATATCAGAGCTTTCACTTGCATGAAGCCAAACACTATGCATCAGTTCTGAACCCTTGTGAAG
This sequence comes from Picea mariana, assembly GCA_032191745.1. Classification (NCBI taxonomy): domain Eukaryota; kingdom Viridiplantae; phylum Streptophyta; class Pinopsida; order Pinales; family Pinaceae; genus Picea; species Picea mariana. The sequence goes on from JASDQU010244676.1 coordinate 23,508, forward strand.
TTCTGTGTAGATCAATACTTCATTTATATCATCATGCGCGTAGATGAGCATAAAGAAGAGCTTCAGTCATACTACAAGCTCATAGAGGAGGACCTTAAAGAGATAACCAAGGACTGGTCTGTAGACCTCCTTATCCCTGCTGACCTCACAGAAATGTCAAACCCTGAACTAATCAACAACCTTGAGACCACTCATGAAGAAAAGGATACTTCTGGACCTAGTAGAAGGAATAAGACCGAAGAGGTCCAAAACTTGAGCACCGCATCATAATGAACTTCTTCAGTATCACCTGGCCGAGGGGGTGATGACGAAGTAGATCAAGAAGAGACCAACGAAAAAGAAGATCAGTAGAAGTAGGGTGAAGTAACACCACCTAGAGATCTTGTTGATGAGGTTGATCCCTTGAAGAAAAGGAAGGTTTCTCCCATGAAACCCACTTCCCGAAAGAAATACAAAGCCACATTGACTAAGATGTAGACGGTGGTCACTATAGATGACTTCGACTTCATCATCGCAGCTGTAGCAAACGCCTCACAGGACATCTTGCAGAAAAATGAAGCCAATAAGGAGGAGATGTATGACAAAATCGAGGTTGAACTTAGAGGGGTGCAACAAGCCCTCCAATCCATCCACACAGTATCCACTGCATCCCCACCATCAGAAGATCCAGAGTTGGGAGATGAACCTGCCCAACTTCGAAGACTAGATGATGCGACCGAAGATCACCTTCATCGAGCATAAGATTAGAAAGACCAGGCCACAGAGGCCCTGAAACAAGCCCAAGCAGAAATGGTAGAACAACACCAGGTTGCACAAAAGGAGAAAGATGACCTTCAAACCAAGTTTGAAGAAGAGAGGGCGCAGGTCAAGCAAGAAAAATAGTAGTTTCTCATAGAGCAGCTTGGAGTCAAAGAAGCAGTTGACATAGCACTTCTCTTTGTGATGGGCTTAGAGAATCAAGTAGTGCATCTCACAGAAGCTATCCAACAACTTCAACAAAGAATAGCATACTTAGAGCTCCGAACAGTGCCCAACACTCCACATGATGTGTGAGATCAAAGAGAAGCAACTGCTCGAAGCGTAGTTGAGAGAATCAAGGCCCTCGCCTTGGAATGTAAAAAAATAAGTGATCGTAGTGCCCAGACTTATGAGCGACTCACTGAGGATCTTGAATTGAAGGAACTGGAGTCACAGCTCTAAGAGGCAAAGAAATACGTAGAAATAGTACAGGCATAGTTGAAGCCCCTGTCAACAGTTGAGAGGATGAAGCGATCCCAAGAATAACGCACTGCTCAACATCAGGTCCACACCATTTAGAGCAAAGTCATGGAAGTGAATCAGAGGCTCCAACCTATACAGGACGAGGCTTGCCAACTATTCACAGAGATTTAAGGCTGAGGAGTAGAATTGGATCAAGTTGTCACCACAGTCGAACAGTGATTAGAGGGACATGTCAAAGAAGCAGTTATCCAATAGTTCGCCAAGCAGGAGACTGTGGTGCAACAACATGTTGAAGCAGTTCGAGCGAAGATCGAGGCCTTTGAAGTAGAACTACCTAGATCAGAGTGACCTAGGATGCGTCAAAGGTGAGTGTTGGGTGCATGTTGGCCCTTGACCAAGTTTTGAGGATCCTTAGTCATGATTGACCTATTATTGGGACTTCGACAGGCTATCGAAGGCGAAGCGCAAGTTGAAGTAGAGATCATGGGATTTCAGCCCCTTTTTAGGGATTTTTGGGTTTTGGGCTTATGTAATGGGTATGGGGATGTCAGCCCATGGGTTTACCCATGTTTAGGCCCTTTTTGTAATGTATAAATAGAAATATAGGCGATGTAAATAATAGAAGATGAGAAGTGAATAAAAGGCTTAGTGCTAGTGAGCTAAGTGCAAAGGGTTTTTGAGCGCTTGGTGCATATTGTGTAATGCTTGCAGAGATAAGTGCAAGTGATTGTAAGAGACTATGAAAAGGCTTAGTGTTGTAACCTATCCCGGGGAAGTAGGATCTGGTGAAGTGTGCATAGATCTCATGTCTTATGCAGAGTAGGGTTTTGAAGCTTTGTGCATGTAGAAGATTGACATAAAGAAATAAAGAATAAGAGTTGGTGGACATAGTCCCAGGGTGGGGGTGAACCATGTATATCCTACGTAGTGCACTGATATATGCTAAAATAATGTAATGTGATAGCTTAGTGATGAATAATATGAATGAATACTAGATCTGATCTATGTTGGTATGCTTAGTGCTTGAATCTATTATATTTGTGTCAATATTGCACTAGTCTTTTGTTAGGGATCAACTGCACTGTAAACTAAGGTTGAATATTAATGAGCTATAATTGTTAAGTGTTATGTAAGGTGATGTAATCATAGATCGGTGTCCCAGCTAAGGTTGCAGACATCTGAGTCCTGTAACCACCCCTACCTCTACCTCTGGTGAGACTTCATCTACTTCGCAGATGTTGTCGAAAGGGCCACTAGTTAGGGTTTTGTTGGTGCATTGTTGTAGTGTTGAACCCTGGGGTTGAGCCTGTGCCAACACCCAATAATCAAGATCAAATTTCCAAAACATGAATTGACAATTAAACAGACAATAGCCACCATTCCAACACAATATATGCATTGAATAATTCAATCATACAAGTGTAAATCCATCACTGTGCAAGGCCAATCTAATGTGACTATAAAAATCTAGGCAACCTATCCAACCGACGAGGTATCAACAACAATACTATCTCAACAAATGCTTGGTCTGTAATAAAACATGCTTAAACCCTATGGGTATCCCTGAGTGTGAAAACCCAAAACATCTATGTTATACACAGTGCACAACCAACAAAACACCACGATGCAACATTTCTACTTAACATAACAAACACACAGTCATGATAATAACTCAACTCATCGTGTTGAGCCATTGATTTAATACACTATTGTTTCGATTTAGTCACACCATAATCGACTAAGTTGTGCAAAATCAGGCTTATACAACCGAAAAAACATAAGGATGCAGTGATATATTCTCTACATTCATCTGGTTCAATAGTCATTCGACCCCAAAGAAAACCACAGTTACCATGCCCATTATTTCTTTTTTCAAAACACCATACACACAACATGACATGCGTGATCAACATCAAGCATTTGTACCAATGCCAACTAATCATGCAAATAATAATTAGTGAAAATACTAGTGACTGTGTGTCAACCATCAATTCGCCACTGTCGTAAAAAATCAATCAACCTAACAAGTTGTGGAAACTACGCATACCCCCACATCCAATCGAATCGAGGAAAAGACATTCTCCATTAACAATACCGAGTTATTAAAATAAGGGGAGTAATTATGTGCTTTGAAAGTGTAATTGGAAATGTAGGGCTTACCACTATTATAACAGAGTCAATGACTATATACCAACCAACATGATTGTCACATGAGAAACCGATCAAGCCTGTGCTCAAAAGTAGACAACTATACCACCAATCAACCATAACCAAGTCGTCAAACCAACAAGCTAGGTTGGTCAACACAGGGAGATCATAACCCCTCCTTGTAATGGTGAAAAATTTGAGGCCACGGTGCATATAGGAAGAACCATGACCCACTCGTGGACGGGTACAAATCCATGACAGGGGCCATAACCAAAAAGGTAGGATTCCAGTTCGTCCTAGAAAAGTTTATTTAATGCACACAGTGTATAACCCTTCTTCTCTTTGATCAAACAACCACAACACGAAGGTGAAGATAGGGCCGAGTAAGAACAGGAGAACCCATTTCATGACCCTTAGCAGTGAAATCAACCAATGCCGAAGTGAACAAAACATAGTGACGCAAAAAACCTTCGACCATTAAACCCATGAAATCTAGAGACTAGATTTAGTGACAGTGCATGAAGATAGCTATCCACCCAATACTAAACAAAAACCCTCCAAATAAAGCAATAGTGATAACAAGGAGCTATCACCCAGGAAGACTAATAACCTCGACGAACTCAAAATTATTACAAGAAGAACCATCCACTCTTCATTCCAAGAACCCAAATTTCACACAGTTGCAACACTTAGGAAAAAAAAAAACCATACACCTGAGCCAATAATCATTTCATAACCAAAGTAGAATCACAAATGGCCAAAAGAAGACATATCTATAATCGAATTCCTTAAAACAAGAGTTGGTCGAGTGGTTCCTCCCTACAAAAATTTCGAAGCATAACCACAAAAACAAGATCGAACAATAGCCTGATTAGGGTGGCAGCTAATAGGAGGGGTAAAGGTGACGTGAAATAAATGCACATCGCCTCCACCCACAATTCATTTAATCATCAGTACATTCCAACCAGCTCTCAATTAACACCATTAATTTAACTTTGCATTAGAATCTGCACATGTTACTTGCCAAATGCACTTTCCACATCATATATCCAATTCCTTATTATATAACTCAAACAAAATCGCATAACCATTAATGCCCATTACCTTGTCAAATGCGCCACCAATGTTCAATCTATCCAAATATAGCATATGTATATCGACCACATAATTCAATTAATCATTGCATAACCATTAGCACTATCACCTTGCCAAATGCACCACCAACATTTCATACCATATGCGTATTAAACATATAATTCATTAATATTTGCATAACCATTTACTTGTTAGCTAGGAATTAACAATAACTCTTAAGTCCTTCATGCATGTAGTATAGTGAATAGGATAGTTTTAAATTCTTCCCCTCTACAATTGTCTCTCATTTCTTTCCAATTGTTCGCATGTAGTATAATAAAATTGCATAATTAGATCCTCTTTTCCTTTCATTTTTTATAGTATTTTTGCCTTTCTCAAAACTATCCTTCATGTAATTTTGCTAACATGTTTGTTGTGCAGGTGCGATAAGAACAAATAGCAATGATATTAATGAATATCATAGGCTGCAGTAACACCAACAATCAATATTTCACAAGCTCAAATAATAACCAATAACAATAATATCTCATCAACCATGTAAGTCGTGACGCACATCATCACAACATAAAAAATCAATAGATATGATCTTCAATAGTTCAAGAGGGTCCCACCTACTAGTATTATTAGTTTTTATAATAATAGTATTTAGAAACACTTTGCGGGCAAAACTTCGTTGACAATTTTAATTGTCAACAGTGGGGGCGATACCGTCCACATATAAAAACTGTTCAGGGGGGTCATTGAGTTGATGGTCAAGTCAGGGCCAATGAATTAAATTTGATCAATAGTCACAATTCTTCCATCGCGAGGGAAAAAAATCACAGGAAAAAGAGTGGATACGATAACTTTCATGGCATAGACATAATCTCGCCCAAGGAGTAAATCAAAATCCAAGGGATCGTGGACTACCATGACATCAATAAAGACAATTTTCCCTCCCAAAGTTATGGGAAGATGAGGAAGGGTCCCTAAAGGTTGAATCATTCTTCTGTTAAAAGATAACAAATTTTGTGTAACTAACACAAGCTGAGGATAACCCAAAACTTTCCAAGCAATAGAGGACAAGATACCAATGGATGCACCTTCATCTATTAGCGTCTGAGGAACGTCCCAGCCACAAACCTTATGGTAATATTGAAAGGAATGTGAGAGGGAAGACGAATTCTAGTTACCACACCCCAATAAAAAAGGATAGCTTCATTACTTGGAGGGGGTTCCCTGAGAGAAGGAGGAATGCCCCCTAGCACGGTAGATTCTATATCAACAAGAAAAGCATGGGCAATATCAGGTTTACTCTCTAACGGGAGAGTAGGATTGACTGATGATGAGATCATATCAACCACTTGAGTTGCATTCTCCAAGGGGAGAATGGGGTCGATGGATGGAAATGAATCAACCGCTTGGGTTTCACTCTCTAATGGGAGAGTGGGATCGACCAAGGATGGGATTGGATTGACCACTTTGTCAATTGGTTCAACTAAGAAAGTGACCAAATTGACTACCTGATCAATCGAACCGACCGATGAAGGGACCATATTGATCATGTCATCAATGATAGGTGGATTGAGAGTAAGGTTATGGTAAATAGTGGAAAGTTGAGGCTGGGAAGTAGTCATGTCTTCTAGTAATTTTGAGTCTTCATCCATAAGAGGGAAAAGGTGAGTTTGATGAATCCCTCCGCATAACATGCTTGTGAACTTGACTCTACTTTTCTTCTTCCCTGTTGGAACACATATATATTTATAACTTTTAGATCTTAAATAGATTACTTTCCTAGTAAGAATAAAGCGTACTTGATTCTCACCATTGATGAAGTCTTCTATCTAATCAAACAATCCTAATCTCTTCAGAGTTGTGGAGCTATTCCACTACATCATTAGACGCCCATATGATGTATGTGGCCATGATGCTATGTAGAATTTTCGAGAGAGAAACCTCTCCTCACTTCCTGCTACCATGGGTACCAATCATGCATGAAGTTGTAGAAGGTTTTTCTTTCAATTGGGACAAGATATTATCGGGCAGTTTGGCCAAGGAAATCACTGAATATCAGTTGTTAAAAGCCAAAGAACAACCTACCCCTTTCTAAATGTCGTCATACATTATGGATGTTGTTTGTTTTATGACGGCGTTTCCTTTGATGAGATGGAGCTGGACTCCGACCAACACTGAGCCCATACATTTCTATCATTCCAAGTTGTGGGAGGATAAAGAAAAATATTTCTTCTACGAAATATGCAACTATGTGGTGGTGCCGATGCATATTTCTCTCTATAGTTTCTCACCTCCCAGGATTTCAGACAAGATCATGACCAACCGGGGGAAAATAACTGTGATTGGTACATTTAGGAGAATTTCTCCTACATCAGGGTTTTTGGATGTTCAATTCCCCCACATGCTTTACCAAATTTTCTGCCAGATCAGCTGTTGTGACGAGAGGTATCCTATCAAACTATAATGGGAGGATTCAACAAAGAATTAAAAGTGGTGCAGAAAAAGGTATGGTCGACCTTCCCTTTACAAATTGGTATGTTCTCAATGTTTGATTTTGGCTACTCGAAAGTGGAGGCCGCAACCTTAGAAGACATTAAGCTGGTAGATATTGAATTCAATAAGCATGATCATCACAAGATCGTGTCAAACTACCTAGATCAATACAATCTAAATATATACGAGCATGAAGATTCCCCACTGGATGAAATATTCCAGGGAGTAAAGTCATACCAGGAGGTGTTGAGCAGAGTCCAAACTCTACCTCCAAATAAATTAGCCAAGTTCTACGGTTTCCAAATACACAGAAGAAATAGTTTACCTAAAGTATTACAGGGAGAAACATAGAAACCTTCATCTACACAAGAAGTTGTGACTCAAGGTTTATAAACAGGAAGTTCCAGTGGACAAGACACTCAAAAGAGTTTGGATAAAACTAATGTTTTGACACAGAAAGAAAATACCGCATTACCAAATCCACCTGGTAATCAAACTGAATCTCAAATTGAAGCTTTGTTGAAAAAGGGACAAGAAACAACATCATCCACACCAGACAGACCAGATACTAACACAACAAGGCAATAGCCATCCACCTAGATCAGTATCCCTATCAAGTCAGTAACACCTTTACAGTTCATTCAGGGGAACCCAAATGCCAAAGTCGTATTTATAGAATATCTTACTCCTATTTTGGCTAAAGAAATGCTCCATTCCGACTTCTTTTTCAAAAATAAGAGGAGGCTATAGTTAAAAGAGAAGCATACCAAAGGGAGGGTGCCACTGTCAAAATACACAGAGTGTTGTATGATGGACAAGCCTTAGACGAGGCATATTTCATTGTGGAAATGGAAGGATCACTGGGGGCTTTTGCCATGGCAAATCAGTATTCAGTTGGGAATCTAGTAGAAGAATTGAAGCAGAAAGGTATGTTGCTAAGACAGTTGCAAAATCAAATAAATACTACGGAACAGAGTGTGAGAAATAAGATGAATAAGGATTTTGAGCAAAACAGAGTTGGTAACAGACATGAAATTAAGCAACTCAAAACTAGTCTTGATGAAATGCATAAAAATTCACAGGCAAATAGAGAATTGGCCATTCAACAAGGAGAGTTGATCAAACAATTGCAGGATAAAATAGACTTGGATGAGAACACGGCAGTGGATATGGTAGTTTTCCAAGCTCAAGCATTGGAGGTTCACGAAAAGATGGAATCAGCCCAACAAAACCTTTTTACTAAGGTAGAAATTGTTCAAAACTGTTATCGGGTGGTAGACCATTCTCTAAATAAAATTTATATTAAGGAGAGAGAGGCCACTACAGCTCGAGCCACATTCTAGGAGGTCATTCTAATAGCAGCAAGGGATGAATTATCAAGGGTCCCTCGACTGCCTCTTTCTGAACAAACCCGAGGTGACATAATACTGAAGACCTGGGAGGCAAATCTGGCTGAAAGAAAAAGATTAGCCAGTGAAGTAAAGAAATCTTGTGAAGAAGCATTGTCTTCACTCGACAAAGAGACATTGGATGTTGAAGGAGATAGTATCTTTGAGGCCCTGGGGAAAATTGATATAGTAAACAATCAAATTAATTCCAAGAAAAGCATGGATGAAGTCTGGAAGACAATCTAACAATTGAAACAAATCGACCTTATCCAGATTAATAAGTGGATAGTCAATCCTAGATTATAGCTACATGCTATATCCTTGGAAGTAATGAAAATCCAAGATAGGTTGCCTTATATAGAAAAGAAGCTATATACTTTAGAGGAAAATGACACAACATAACCTTCCATGTTAGTGGTGCAGTTCGTAGGCATATGTGTTCAGTATGTCGAGCAAGGGAAATCCAACACATCTGGAAATGAATGAGACAACGCGTGCATACCATTTACTCAGGTCGTGATTAGAGGCCAGTTTTTTCCAAGCTAGAGGACAATAAGAAGAAACGTCTCTGCCAGCAGGCGAAGAGACAAAGAAGATGCAAATGAAACTCTTCAAATTTTGCATATTGTAATATTTACTGTTTTTGAATTATGAGAATGCCAACTACTTAGGGTTAAGATCATTTTTGTATAAATACATAGTTTGAAGACTTAACACAGGTTTCTTCTTTCCGAATGTAATAGAGAAAACTCTCCTTTGGTGGGGATTAATACAAGTGCAGACAAAGATTAAAATTTTTGTGCAGTTTGAGTTATGTGTTTCTCTTGTATCACATATATCTAGATTTCTTTATGCCATTTCTTGATAAGTGAGTGGTTGCAATTTAGTACTACTACTACTGTAGTCACATTTTATCGGTTGTTTGATAAGAAAACAATTTTTCCTCTGTATTTGATATAAGTAAATACAAGACCTCTGAGCTACCTGGATTACTGTATCTCATATCCTTTCAAGGGTGCATTCTTTATTTTATTCTACAGTGAACAAGTTAAGATCCATCTTGCATTGATGCCTCATTTGTTTTAACACTTTTGTAAGTTTCCCCCACATCACTTGATTTTATAAATTGACTCAGACGACAAATTACGACCTCTGTCCTATTATGTCATTAATTTCATTTAAGGATTAATTCTTCTATAACTAACGAAAGAAAAAGAACCTTTCAAAACATTCCTTTATATTCATGATGCCTAACATTATCCTTTGAGCCTTAAGTGTAATCTTAGGAACAACATATTTTTGGTGTTGTTGCCAGGGATGGAGAAATGAAGTTATTTTTCCTTGGGAGAATGACATGGTAAGTTTCTCTC
>JASDQU010244676.1:43406-60602 GCA_032191745.1 Picea mariana
AAGTCTTCTATCTAATCAAACAATCCTAATCTCTTCAGAGTTGTGGAGCTATTCCACTACATCATTAGACGCCCATATGATGTATGTGGCCATGATGCTATGTAGAATTTTCGAGAGAGAAACCTCTCCTCACTTCCTGCTACCATGGGTACCAATCATGCATGAAGTTGTAGAAGGTTTTTCTTTCAATTGGGACAAGATATTATCGGGCAGTTTGGCCAAGGAAATCACTAAATATCAGTTGTTAAAAGCCAAAGAACAACCTACCCATTTCTAAATGTTGGCATACATTATGGATGTTGTTTGTTTTATGATGTCGTTTCCTTTGATGAGCTGGAGCTGGACTCCGACCAACACTGAGCCCATACATTTCTATCATTCCAAGTTGTGGGAGGATAAAGAAAAATATTTCTTCTACGAAATATGCAACTATGTGGTGGTGTTGATGCATATTGCTCTCTATAGTTTCTCACCTCCCAGGATTTCAAACAAGATCATGACCAACCGGGGGAAAATAACTGTGATTGGTACATTTAGGAGAATTTCTCCTACATCAGGGTTTTTGGATGTTCAATTCCCCCACATGATTTACCAAATTTTCTGCCATATCAGCTGTTGTGACGAGAGGTATCCTATCAAACTATAATGGGAGGATTCAACAAAGAATTAAAAGTGGTGCAAAAAAAGGTATGGTCGACCTGCCCTTTACAAATTGGTATGTTCTCAATGTTTGATTTTGGCCACTCGAAAGTGGAGGCCGCAACCTTAGAAGACATTAAGCTGGTAGATATTGAATTCAATAAGCATGATCATCACAAGATCGTGTCAAACTACCTAGATCAATACAATCTAAATATATACGAGCATGAAGATTCCCCACTGGATGAAATATTCCAGGGAGTAAAGTCATACCAGGAGGTGTTGAGCAGAGTCCAAACTCTACCTCCAGATAAATTAGCCGAGTTCTATGGTTTCCAAATACACAGAAGAAATAGTTTACCTAAAGTCTTACAGGGAGAAACATAAAAACCTTCATCTACACAAGAAGTTGTGACTCAAGGTTTATAAATAGGAAGTTCCAGTGGACAAGACACTTAGAAGAGTTTGGATAAAACTAATGTTTTGACACAGAAAGAAAATACCGCATTACCAAATCCACCTGGTAATCAAACTGAAGCTCAAATTGAAGCTTTGTTGAAAAAGGGACAAGAAACAACATCTTCCACACCAGCCAGATCAGATACTAACACAACAAGGCAATAGCCATCCACCGAGATCAGTATCCCTATCAAGTCAGTAACACCTTTATAGTTCATTCAGGGGAACCCAAATGCCAAAGTCGTATTTATAGAATATCTTACTCCTATTTCGGCTAAAGAAATGCTCCCTTCCGACTTCTTTTTCAGAAATAAGAGGAGGCTATAGTTAAAAGAGAAGCATACCAAAGGGAGGGTGCCACTGTCAAAATACATAGAGTTGTATGATGGACAAGCCTTAGACGAGGCATATTTCATTGTGGAAATGGAAGGATCATTGGGGGCTTTTGCCATGGCAAATCAGTATTCAGTTGGGAATCTAGCTGAAGAATTGAAGAAGAAAGGTCTGTTGCTGAGACAGTTGCAAAATCAAATAAATACTATGGAACAGAGTGTGAGAAATAAGATGAATAAGGATTTTGAGCAGATCAGAGTTGGTAACAGACATGAAATTAAGCAACTCAAAACCAATCTTGATGAAATGCATAAAAATTCACAGGCAAATAGAGAATTGGCCATTTAACAAGGAGAGTTGATCAAACAATTGCAAGATAAAATAGACTTGGATGAGAACACGACAGTGGATATGGTAGTTTTCCAAGCTCAAGCATTGGAGGTTCACGAAAAGATGGAATCAGCCCAACAAAACCTTTTCACTAAGGTAGAAACTGTTCAAAACTGTTATCGGGTGGTAGATAATTCTCTAAATAACATTTATATTAAGGAGAGAGAGGCCAATACAACTCGAGCCACATTCCAGGAGGTCATTCTAATAGCAGCAAGGGATGAAATATCAAGGGTCCCTCGACTGCCTCTTTCTGAACAAACCCGAGGTGACATAATACTGAAGACCTGGGAGGCAAATCTGGTTGAAAGCAAAAGATTAGCCAGTGAAGTAAAGAAATCTTGTGAAGAAGCATTGTCTTCACTCGAAAAAGAGACATTGGATGTTGAAAGAGATAGTATCTTTGAGGCCCTGGGGAAAATTGATATAGTAAAAAATCAACTTAATTCCAAGAAAAGCATGGACTAAGCCTGGAAGACAATCCAACAATTGAAACAAATCGACCTTATCCATATTAATAAGTGGATAGTCAATCCTAGATTATAGCTACATGCTATATCCTTGGAAGCAATGAAAATCCAAGATAGGTTTCCTTATATAGAAAAGAAGCTATATACTTTAGAGGAAAATGACACAACATAACCTTCCATGTTAGTGGTGCAGTTCGTAGGCATATGTGTTCAGTATGTCGAGCAAGGGAAATCCAACACATCTGGAAATGAATGAGACAACGTGTGCATACCATTTACTCAGGTTGTGATTAGAGGCTAGTTTTTTTCAAGCTAGAGGACAATAAGAAGAAACGTCTCTGCCAGTAGGCGAAGAGACAAAGAAGATGCAAATGAAACTCTTCAAATTTTGCATATTGTAATATTTACTGTTTTTGAATTATGAGAATTCCAACTGCTTAGGGTTAAGATCATTTTTGTATAAATACATAGTTTGAAGACTTAACACAGGTTGCTTCTTTCCGAATGTAATAGAGAAAACTCTCCTTTGGTGGGGATTAATACAAGTGCAGACAAAGATTAAAATTTTTGTGCAGTTTGAGTTATGTGTTTCCTCTGTATCGCATATATCTAGATTTATTTATGCCATTCCTTGATAAGTGAGTGGTTGCAATTTAGTACTACTACTACTGTAGTCTCATTTTATCGGTTGTTTGATAAGAAAACAATTTTTCCTATGTATTTGATATAAGTAAATACAAGACCTGTGAGCTACCTGGATTACTGTATCTCATATCCTTTCAAGGGTGCATTCTTTATTTTATTCTACAGTGAATAAGTTAAGATTCATCTTGCATTGATGCCCCATTTGTTTTAACACTTTTGTAAGTTTCCCCCACATCACTTGATTTTATAAATTGACTCAGACGACAAATTACGGCCTCTGTCCTATTATGTCATTAATTTCATTTAAGGATTAATTCTTCTATAACTAATGGAAGAAAAAGAACCTTTCAAAACATTCCTTTATATTCATGATGCCTAACATTATCCTTTGAGCCTTAAGTGTAATCTTAGGAACAACATATTGTTGGTGTTGTTGCCAAGGATGGAGAAACGAAGTTATTTTTCCGTGGGATAACGACATGGTAAGTTTCTCTCTTTGATAGTGAACAAATATTGAATACAATAATAAGGCTAATTTTTTTCTTTCACTTGGAGACTCCACTATAGATAAACTGGCATTCGGTAGAAAGAATACTAGGAATAACCTAGACAATTAGCAGACTAAGCTTGTATCTGATCCCGAAAAGTTTCTAAAACCCAAGGGATACCTCAATTCTACTACCTCATCTTCAGGTAAGAATACCAACCCAAAATAACTTAAGTCAATACTAAGGTCCCAATCGAAAGGTTGACTCCCGAAGAAAACTTTAAATAAACATCATCTACAAAGGCCTCAACTAGTGTTGGCATAGGGGTAGACCCAAGGTTCAATGCTTCAACAACGCACCAACAAAACCCTAACTATCGGCCCTTTCAGCAACACCTGCGAAGCAGATGAAGTCTCACCCAAGGTAGAGGCAGGGTGGGTTGTAGGACTCAAGTGTCTGGAACCTAGCTGGGACACAGATATGTGATCACAATACTTAATAGAGAACTTAACAATTAACATTCTTTAGTATCTAACCCTTATTCACATCGCAGGTTAAAACCCTAGTTCCATAACAACGTAGTATTAATCAAGATCTAAGCACATATGACTAGTTATCACATAGAATCCGAATAGATCTAACATTCATTTACATTATAAAACACTAAGCATTCATAGATCTAACTATCATACATTAAGAATAGTTCACTGAGAAAACATAAACACCATGAACAATATAGCACAAGCACATCAACACAGGATATACGTGGTTCACCCCAGTGTGGGGCTACGTCCACCAACTCTTCTTCTCTTCTTTATTAGTCTCCTTCAATATTCTTACATGCACAGAGCCACAAAGACAACTCTGCATAAGACAGTAGATCTGTGCGCAACTCGCCAAATCCTCCTTCCCTGAGTTAGGTCAAAGCACATAGACTTTACACAGTCTGTGAACACAACACTACAAAATGCTTGCACTTAGCTCTGAAATCATTAACACATCCATGCACTAAGACAAATACCACTCCGATCACATAGATCAAACTTAAGCACTTAGCTTCTTTACTTACATCACCTAGATACTTATTTATATATTACAAAAGAGGCCTAAGCATGGGTAAACCCATGGGTCGACATCACATACCCATTACGTAAACCCTAAAACCCAAAAATCCTGCAAAATGGGCGAGATCCCATGATATCCACTTCGTTTGGGCGCTGCATATTCGACCATCATTTTGAAGTCCCGAAAATGGTCAAACATGACCAAGTTTCTCCCAAAACGTGGTCGAGGGTCAACAACCCCCCAAAAATCACCTGTGACTCGTCCTGAGTCACTTTGATCTGAGAAACTCTTCTTCAAAGGCCTCGAGCTACCTCGACTTGCTGCTTCACCAGAGCCTCCTACTCGGAGAACTCTTGAATGACTTTCTTGGTGACAAGCCCTTACAGGTGTTTCTCTACTGTTGCGACCACTTGTTCCAGCTGTGGTCCTTGTCCCTCTATTTCTTCAAAAAGGGTGCAGGCTTCATCCTCCACCGACTAGAGTCACTGTGTCACCTCCATAACTAGACTCTAGATGGTGGTGAACTGTTGCTAAACTAGTCACTGCTCCTGCGACCTCTTCATCTTCTCAATGGCCATAAGCTGCTTCAACTGTGCTTGCACAGTCGATACCTGTTGCTTCACCTCTTGGAGTTGTGCCTCCAATATCCTTAGCTTTGGGTCTTCTACAAGGCATTCATAGATCTACGTGATTTGGTTACTGAGTTTATTTTATTCTAAATCCAACGCCTTGATTCTTTCGACTTCACTCTTGGCAGTTTCTTCCCTTTGATCTCGCACTTCTTTTAGAGTGCTTGAAACTACTTGCAGTTCCAGTTCTGCTACTCTTGCTTGAAGCTGCTGAATGGCTTCAGTGAGCTTCCCCACTTGTCTTTTAGCTGTCTCTTCTTCCATCTAGGGCAGGCCAGGAATAGAGAGAATCACTCTAGACACTACCTCCCTAATCCCCATCTTCTCCGTGAGTAGCTGGTCTTTTTCTCTCTGGATATACTCTTTGTCCTCTTCAAACTTCTCTCTCATTTCATCTTTCTCTTGCTACGCAAATTGACGTTTCTCTAGGACTCCCTCATTTTCTTGATTCAAGGCCTTTGTGGCTTGCTCTTTTTCTTCCTATACACGTCGAAGGCAAGCCTCTGTCGTATCTTCTATTCTGCGTAGTTGGGCAGGCTCATCTCCCAATTCTATATGTTCTGATGACAATGGTGCAGTAGACACTACATGGCTCGAATAGAGAGCTTGTTGTACCCCCTTCATCTCCGCTTCGATTCTTTCATACATTGTCTCCTTTTTTCTTTATTTCACTGCAAAATATCCTCCGAAGTATCTACTACAACTATGATGATGAGGTCAATATCGTCCACTATGAGCACAGTCTGTGACTGAGGCTTATGGGCTCGAGATTTCTTCCATGCTGAGGGTATCTTCGGAGAAACCTTTCATTCCTTTGATGTCTTGGCCTTTGTAAGGGGATCCTTAGGTGGTGTCACTTCACCCTTTTCCTGCTTGTCATCTTCCCCTTCCTCTTCTTGGTTTACATCTTCACCTCCTCCTCCTCTGGGTGAACCAGGCATAGTTTCCTCTGATGCGTTTTTTATGTCCTGCACTTCTTACTTCTTCTTCTTCTTCTTCTTAGCATTGCTAGGTCCATCATACTCTTCTCAGGTGACTAAAGGACTTCCAATGATATCGGGGTCAGAGATTTCTGTCTGCTCAAATGGCACAAGGAATTCAGCTGACCATTTCTTAGTTATCTCCTCCATGTCTCCATCAGTTAATTTGTAGTATGAATGCATATCCTCCTTGCTTTCATCCCTATGCACAATGATGTAAATGAAGTGGTGGTCTACAAAAACCTCGCTTGTGGCCTGTAAGTATGCAAGGTGTTCAGAGTCATATGGGGGAATGACTCGATGGCTCACATGAGATGTAGGTAGTAAGTATGAAACACCGCATTTGATTTCCACTACTTTTCCATGTCTCTCCTATACCACAAGGTGGTGAACCTTGCAACCAGTGGTGTAGATGGCTCAACTTCAGGGAATGTCGCTCCCTCTGGCATCTCTCAAGTGACAAATGAAATGAGTATCAACAAAAAATTGAAGTGTAATTCATAACCTTGGTATTGCACATCATGAAAGTCCTTCTCTAACTCATTGACGAGGTATCTCACCCAGTTCATTTGTATCCATTCAATGCACTTCCCTGCAAGGTTGACGAAAAACCTCGTGACTTGCATTGGTCTATTATTTCTGATGAGCTTACCAGCAATCAACTGGTAATCTAGGCACACTTCGCCATATTGGATGGAGGCTACCTTGTAGCCTCACTTCCCCTTCTCCACATCGCCATACGTTTCCTTTATTCGCTGTGCCAGGGTGTGATCTGCAACCTTCCCTAGGTAGAATTTCTGAGGATCCAATCCCTGCATGCTTAGTCCAGTGATCATGTGGATCAACATCAGATCCACAGTCATGCGTCTATCCAACCAGAGATAACCCCCATGGTAGCATGACAAGAGGATTTTAATGCAAGCGTTAACCTATTGATGTCAGCTGAAGTGGGGTATCTTCATAATGTTAAGGATGGTGGACCTCGCGATCTCCTTAATCCATGGCTAGGGACTATCTTTGACTTCTTCCCCATCATCTTTGTCAAGTACCTATGTGGTGCGAGAAACACATAATTCTTCCTGTCTCCCAGGTTAAATTCGTTGATCTTAAGATTAGGGATCAGTCCTAGCTATGGTACTACTACGTGTATCCCCTTCGGGAGGTACACCATGATGAGTGTGTACTCAAAATATCTCAGGACACTGTCATGACTAACCATGCCAACTAGAGGCGGGATGTAGTCAGGCAAGAAAGACGAGATTTTTCACTAGGGCATCACGGTGCTTACTTCTTTTCTCAGTCAATGATCGACTAGTTCGACGCTCAGTCAAGGGGATGCTTGCAATCCAGTCATCAACGAAGCCTATACTTCTACAGACATGACCTTCTTATCCATAAGGTCAATCAAAATCTCTTCTACGGATTTCTCTACTATGCTAAGGTCGCTCGACATGCACACTCGTAATCAAATATCTCGAGTAGGTGAACATATACTCAAAGTAAGCAATGGGTGGTGAGGTCTCAAAAGCACAACATGATAGTAATCAGTTAGCTTGAATATATCAGTTTTCAAAAGTGTCCATAGTGCAACACTCGATGGGATAAATATACAACGTCGTAACAAATTCCTCCAATGAGAAGGAATGCCTCAATCAATATGATTCCATCCGTTATGGCGCGGTCCCAACAGTCCAATGGTGATCTTTCTGGCAATAAATTCATTTCTAGCCGTTCCGGAGCATCGTTCTAACGATCGGGATGCCTCCAACGGTCATATTTCTTTGCCATGGTGAAGTGTCAATTTGCGCTATTCTGCTATTTTGGTGAGTTTCAAGTTCTGCAAGCCTTCCTTCTGCGAAGTCCTCTCTAGAACTTCCTGCAATTTTTCTAGCTTTGATTTCTTCTTACTGAGCTTTCTGACCTTATTTCTTTTGATCTAAGTCTCTGGATTCCTCTTTCCATTTTTATCCTTATCTTCTCTTATCATAGTAACTTTGCACTGCTGAGGGTCTTTCATAGGGTTCGAGGGTAATACTTCTTCTCTTACTGTTTCTGGGGTAGGTTCTCTTCTCTCCTGTATGGATAGATTCTTTAATCCTTCTTGTGTTCTTTCAACTTCGATAGCTAGGTCTCTAGCCCTCAGTTGCTTCAACTTTTCCTCTTGTTCTTCTCTTAGTCATTCTATTTTCTTGGCTATGAATTCCCTTAATTCTTACTTTTCTATTCTATGGATTCCTCTTATTCTTTCCTTCAGATCTGATTGTTCTCAAAGTAGGTCCTTCCTAACAAAAATGCAAAAGGAGCATTGTTCTCAACAAACTTAATGACCTCAAATTCTTATTCTATCGATGTTCCATGGGAAATCATAGGTACATGAGTAAGTCTTCCACATAGGGTTCTCATATTTCCTTTAAATAAGCCTATCCCTCCCAATTAAGGAACCATATCAGGATTTCCCAAAATTTCCCAAGTACTTTCTGGCATAATGTTCACATGTGTTTATTCATCCAACACACAGTCTATGTCAAAGTCTCCTATTCTTGTTTCTATGCACTCCTTCTCTTTTAAGATCTCTCGTAAACTGATGTCTCTGTTATCATTCAATGTTTCTTTCATCTGCAATAATATAACCTCTGATTCTTTCTAGTGCTCTAGCATATTCTTAGTCCCTTGACCTTCTTCATGGTTTTGTTGTTTCATGTTCATCTTCTCAACTTTAGCAATCATTCTGGAGCAATCCAAAACTTCATGACCAAAGAATTTACAACAAAGACAAATTGGACCTCTACCAGGGAATTCCTTAGCAAGATTTCCCGGTCTTCTGCAACTATAACATAATGTAACTACTCTCTTTCTCTTAAACAATCCCCATCCTTTTTTGTACTGCGCACTGGGATCACAATGATGGACCTGCACAAAATTCTTTCTAGGATCCTGCAGACATTTGTTAGTCCAAAAATTCTTTCTATGCATAGGAATAACATATATTTCACTATATTTATCAGATCTATTCATATCAAATATTCTTTCTTCTAGCTACACCCTAGTTTTCAGACTAGGAAAAAATCTATCAAACATACCTAGATCCATACTTTCGAAGAAAAAAATTCCACTTATCTTACCTTTTCCAAAGCACAAAGCTTTAAGATATTACCTATTTTCTTCAGATCCGGTTCCCTTCTTATCACAAAGCTTCACAAGCCAAGTAGAATATTGCGCACTACAACAATAGATCTCCACATAGAGATTTATCTTTTCTTCAATTCCCAATAATCATAGTTCCAAGTCCCGACAACAAAACCATTTGTTGGCATAGGGGAAGACCCAGGGTTCAATGCTTCAACAACGCACCATCAAAACCCTAACTACCAACCCTTTTGGCAACACCTGCTAAGAAGATGAAGTCTCACCTGAGGTAGAGGCAGGGGGGGTTGCAGGACTCAAGTGTTTGCAACCTAACTTGGACATAGATATGTGATCACAATACTTAACAAAACACTTAACAATTAACATTCATTAGTCTCTAACCCTTATTCACATCGCAGGTTAAAACCCTAATTCCATAACAACACATTATTAATCAAGATCTAAGAACGTTTGACCAGTTATCACATAGCATTCGAATAGATCTAACATTCATTCATATTATAAAGCACTAAGAATTCATATATCAAACTATCATACATTAAGAACAGTGCACTAAGAAAACATAAACACCATAAACAATATAGCACATCGACACGGGATATATGTGGTTCACCCCAGTGTGGGGATACATCCACCAACTCTTCTTCTCTTCTTTATTAGTCTCCTTCAATATTATGACATGCACAGGGCCACAAAGCCAAATCCACATACGACATGAGATCTGCACGCACCTTGCTAGATCCTCCTTCCTCGAGTTAGGTCAAAGCTGCACAGAGCCTTTACACAATCTGTGCACACAACACTACAAAATGCTTGCACTTAGCTCTGCAAGCCTTAACACATGCATGCACTAAGACAAATACCACTCCGATCACATAGATCAAACTTTATCACTTAGCTTCTTTACTTACATCGCCTAGCTACTTATTTGTATTAAAAAAGAGGCCTAAGCATGGGTAAATCCATGGTCCAACATCCCATACCTATTACATAAACCCTAAAACCCAAAAAGGCTACAAAATGGGAAAGATCCCGTGATCTTCACTTTTCCTGGGCGCTCTGTCTTCAACCACCTTGTCAAAGTCCCAAAAATGCTCAAACACGACCAAGTTTCTCCCAAAACTTGGTCGAGGGCCAACAACTAGCGAACCCAAAATAAAGATTGAGATCGACTTTTCTAGTACTCAAAACATTTTGAATAGAAGAGCCTCATCTATACCCACTATCGTTAATTTTATGACTACCCCATCCTCTCAAGAAGAAAAGGTTTCAACCCTCCTAAACTCTGAAGAGCATATAGTACACCTTGATTCGTCCCCTAAGGGTTCACCTATCTATACATCCTGTAAGTCCAAAGAAACCAGTTCGTGTTTTCCTTTCCTGCCTCTCCTAGGATTTTCATCTCCGAATGACCTTTTCCCATATTTTCCTTCACCACATCCCGAAGAAGTTGAGAGGTCACCACTTCGGTCCCTCAAGATTTTTGAAAATCCCCTTTTTAACTCTCAGAGTTCATCCCTTAGAATCTCAATGGATGTTGGTGGAGGAGGTGGCACTGGAGGTGGAGGAGCAGGTGGTCAAGGACCACCCCCACCCCCACCCCCCATAATTTTTTCCAAAGTGGAGGCCAGGTACACTCATTTAGTCCTTCCCCCATTCCTTCATGATTTACCAAAAAATTATATGAAGAACTTACCGAAATTCACAAGAGAAGGAGATCTAAATGTCATAGAGCACATAAACGTTTTCAACCAATTCATTGATATCCTCGATATTGAACATGAGGATGTTTACTAGATACTTTTGGTGCAAAATTTTGAAGGACAAGTAAGAATCTGGTTTCGAGGGCTCCCGGTAGGTTCTGTAAGGTCTTACGATGAGTTAGAAAACACTTTTTTAAGACAGCGGGGGGGGGAAAGAAAGACCACTTGTATTATCTGATGGAATTTGGGGCTCTGAGGAAAAATAATTTTGAGTCAGTCCTAGAATTTCGAGTCAGTCCTAGAAATATGTCGAGCTACTCAAATAGTACAAAAATGTCTTCTCTTGGTCTTATGATGAACTGAAAACTTATGATACCACTGTCATCGAACATAAAATCCCTTTAAAACAGGGCATCAAACCTTTCAGGAAGAAGCTTAGTCAGATCAACCCTATACTCCTGCCTGTAATAGAAACGGAAGTAAAAAATATCCATGATTCAAATATTATTGTTCCACTCAGGTATTCCGAGTGGGTAGCTAACTTAGTTCCAGTCAAGAAAAATAACAGAGAAATCACACTCTGTGTGGATTTAAGGAATCTAAACAGATCATCCCTTAAAGACAATTATTCTCTCCCTAAAATGGAATACGTTCTAGAAAGAGTGGTCGGGGCTAACATAATGTCTATGATTGATGGATTTTTAGGTTACAATCAAATTGCGGTCCACGAAAATGACAAAGAAAAAACCGTGTTTACCACTCCATGTGGTACTTTCATGTACAATAAAATGCCATTCGGCCTGATGAACGCAAGGGCCACCTTCCAACGAGAAATGGACATAGCCTTTATCAGGGAAAGAGATAATTTTTTCTTTATTTATCTCGATGATTTAGCTATTTGTTTTAACTCAGATGCAGAGAACTTGGTACACCTCAAACATACATTCAATAAATGCAGAATATTCGGTTTGTCACTCAACCCTAAGAAATCCCATTTTGCAATGCAAGAAGGTAAACTTTTAGGCCACATAATATCTAGAATCAAAATCGATCCGAAAATGGTTGAAGCTATAAATACGAACAATATTCCTAGGAACAGAAAGGAAATCTAGTCTTTTTTAGGAAAAATAATTTTTTTAAGAAGATTCATTCCAAATTTTGCTGAAATTGTTAAATTGATTACAGATGTGCTAAAGAAAGACAACGAGGTCAAATGTATGACTGAATCTAAGGCATCATTCAAACACATCAAGAAAGTGATAGGGGAAGCACCAGTGCTGGCCAGCCCAGACTATATGAAGGAGTTCCTGATATTTTCATTTTCATTTGAACATACTATCGCAGTTATGCTCTTACAGAAGAACAATGAAGGTTTCGAGCAACCGATAACATTTTTCAGTAAAAGCCTCAGAGACACCAAGATGAAATATGATATACTGGAAAAACAAGCATACGCAATGGTGAAATCCCTCAATGGTGATCGATGCAAATGAAATCGATCAAAGCTTTATATTTCAGCTAAAGTTACTTTGATTATCTTAAGCAAATCTGAATATAATTTTAAGAAAGAGGAATTCCAAATAGCCTAACTAAAGGTCATGATTTGATGTGTTTTAAGGTTTTCTAAGTTTCGGTTGAAACTCTTTTTCTCAGTATGATATTTTCCCGAATGTGTTTCATAGAAATGCAATAATGACTCCATTTACCCAATAAAGTCACTTGGTCTACTATTCTTTTGCGTATCACGGGGAGATGCGATCCATATATGGATCCTATGTTGGAAAACATATATATTTCTAACTTTTAGATATTAAATAGATTCCTTTCCCAGTAAGAATAAAGTGTGTTTGATTCTCACCGTTGATGAAGTCTTCTATCTAATCAAGCGATCCTAATCTCTTCGGAGTTGTGGAGCCTCCCACTCATTAAAGAGTTAAGTCACTAGAGACTGTTTTGGAGTTTCAGGTTTCGAAATTTTGTGATTCAGGCATTCCTCCATGTCACACCTTCATAAGTTATTCTCGATTAATAGTTAATTAATAACTTCGCACATTCGAAGTTAGGATATTTTCCATCCATTGCACTCTAATATCATGAAATATGAAACCCCAAAATACTTGAAATTAAGAATGATTATTTAATGGATTAAACATGATTCAAGTTAATTAATCACTTCACAATTTCACGTTTCAGGGATTCTATCTCAAGCTACTACCAAAATCCTGAAGTACGAAAATCTGAAAAAAAAAATTAACGATAAATGTGATTAACTAATGGGTTAATAAAGATTATATCGTAATTAATTTTTCGTTGAATCGTAGCTCGGGTAAATTCAAATGTTATTCATCAAACCTTTTGATCGCGAACCAACAAACATTAATGGCATTAATAATCAATCTACGACAATGATTTCAAATAAGATCTCGGATCACCGCGTAAATCTTTTCATTAAGGAAAGTGAATGCATCGTCAGTAAAGTATTCATAATTCAACACACTTAAGGGAAAAAGGATATTGAAGTTTGAATTCCATTTTCATTTTCATAGAACAACAAGTTTTAGAAAGATAAGAAATTTACGTGCTTCCCTGTAATAGGTAGCACAGTTTTGAGATTACTACTATCATGGCTCCATTGAAAATAGCTAAAGAGATTGGTGAAATCTCGAGCCAGAACATAGATGTCCTCTCTGACACATCACCGAGAGTTGTAGATACTGTGAAAACCTGGACGCAGGTATTTGATATCCTACAATATGAGTTGATCAACTTCCCAGAAGAATCAGACTATGAGGTGACCAAAACTTAGGCAATGAATCTCAAATACATAGCTCAATCAGAGCTACATAAAATAGCCACGACACTGAGGCTCATGTCGTATAACGACATGATAGGTTGGGCCCTAGAGAACATTGATGTCTCAACCAGGAGCATCCACAATTCACAGAAATTTTTTTTTGGGTCCTTTCGACTAGAACATATATAGGTGATGTACAAATTATCCTCAACATTCAAACATAGTTATAATGTCGATTTCTTAAAGAGTTCAATGAAGCAGAGTGCAAACAAGGTGGAAAGAATTACCCCGACTTAATCAAGAACTGGTGGGCACTCCCTGAGAAGTTCAGAGTAGACACCCATGGAATATATGCCACTGCATAATTAGATGCCCATATGATGTATGTGGCCATGATGCTATGTAGACGTTTTGGGAGATAAACCTCTTCTCACTTGCTGCTACCATGGGTACCAATCCCGCATGAAGTTGCAGAAGGTTTTTATTTCAATTGGGCCAAGATATTATCGCACAGTTTGGCCAAGGAAATCACTAAATATCAGTTGTTAAAAGCCAAAGGACAACCTGCCCCTTTCTACATGTCAGCATACATTATGGATGTCATTTGTTTTATGACGTTGTTTCCTTTGATGAGCTGGAGCTGGAGTCCGACCAACGTTGAGCCCATACATTTCTATCATTCCAAGCTATGGGAGGATAAAGAAAAATATTTCTTCTATGAAATATGCAACTATGTGGTGGTGTCGATGCATATTTCTCTCTACAGTTTCTCACCTCCTAGGATTTCAGACAAGATCATGACCAACTTGGGGAAAATAGAGGACTGGTACAATGAGGAGCATTTCTCCTACATTAGGCTTTTTGGATGTTCAGTTCCCCCACACACTTTACCAAAGTTTCTGCCAGATCGGCTTGTGTGCCGAGAGGTAGCCTATCAAACTGTAACGGGAGGAATCAACAAAGAAATAAAAATAGTGGAGAAAAAGGTATGGCTGACCCTCCCTTTACAAATTGGTATGTTCTCATTGTTTTAGTTCGGCCACTTGAAAGTGGAGGTCGCAACCTTAGAAGAAATTAAGCTGGTAGATATTGAATTCAAGAAGCATGATCCTCACAATATCTTGTCAAACCACCTATCTCTATACAATCTGAAGAGATACAAGCATGAATTTTCCCCACATGATGAAATATTCCAGGGAGTAAAGTCATACTAGGAAGTGTTGAGCATAGTCCAAACTCTGGCTCTAGATAAGTTAGTCAAGTTCTACAGTTTCCAAAGACATAGAAGAAATAGTTTACCTAAAGTCTTACAGGGAGAAACCCGGACACCTCCGTCTACATAAGAAGTTGTGACTCAAGGTTTAGAAACAGGAAGTTCCAATGGACAAGACACTCAAAAGAGTTTGGATAAAACTGATGTTGTGACACAGAAAGAAAATACCATATTACCAAATCCACCTGGTAATCAAATTGAAGCTCAAATTGAATCTTTGTTGAAAAAGGGATAAGAAACATTGTCGTCCACACCAGACAGATCGACTACTAATGTAGTAGGTAAAAGACCATTTACCGAGATCAATAGCCCTATCAAGTTAGTAACACCTTTACAGTTCAGTCAGGGGAAACGAAATGCTGAAGTTGTATTTATAGAAGATATTACTCCTATTTCAATTGAAGAAATGCCCCCTTCCGACTTCTTTTTCAACAAGAAGAGGAGGGATATATTTAAAAGAGAAGCGCACCAAAGGGAGGGTGCCACTGTCAAAATATACAAAGTGTTGTATGATGGAAAAGCCTTAGATGAGGTAGACTTCACTGTGGAACTAGCAGGCTCATTGGGGGATTTTGCCATTGCAAATCAGTATTCAATTGGGAATCTAGCGGAACAATTGAAGAAAAAAGGTCTGTTGGTGAGACAGTTACAAAATCAAATAAAGACCGTGGAACAGAGTGTGATAAATAAGATGAATAAGTATTTTGAGCAGATCAGATCCGACGACAGACAAGAAATTCAACAACTCAAAACCAGTCTTAATGAAATGCATAAAAAATCATAGGAAAATAGAGAATTGGCCATTCAACAGGGAGAGTTGATCAAAAAATTGAAAGCTAAAATAGACTTGGCTGAGAACATGAAAGTGGATATGGAAATTTTCCAAGCTCAGGCATTGGAGGTGCACGAAAATATGGAACCAGCCCAGCAAAACCTTTTTACTAAGGTAGAAACCGTTCAAAACTGTTATCAGGTGGAACACCATTCTCTAAATAACATTTACATTAAGGATAGAGAGGCCACTACAGATTGAGTTACATTCCAGGAGGTCGTTCTAATAGCAACAAGGGATGAAGTAGCAAGGCTCCCTTGACTGTCTCTTTTTGAGAAAACCCAAGGTGACATAATACTGAAGACCTAGGAGGTAAATCTGGCTGAAAGCAAAAGATTATCCAAGGAAGTAAAGAAATATTGTGAAGAATCATTGTCTTCACTCGACAAAGAGTCATTGGACATTGAAGGAGATAGTATCTCTGAGGCCCTGGTTTAAATTTGTTGGGCATGTTTACAGGAAGGTGTGCTTGTCATTGATGGGAAGATCAAAGTATGCAACGATGGCGAAATAGGGACAACGTAAGCTTAGGAGGATTAGCACAAAGTCACACGCAGTGCAAGAGTGTGCTTCTTCATTTGATGGAAAACAGGTAGGCAAGGAAGATTAGCAATGCAGGGATAATGGCATGGAAATATCAGAAGCGTAAACTCCATTTTCGGAGTTTCGGATACCGGGCATTGGAGGAGTCAAGGAAGCAACTCACGAAAAGAATGCTGAAATGACGAAATACGTTGATCTGACTCCATTTCATAGTTTCGAATATCGGGAGATTGAGAAGTCAAGAGTCGATACTGTTCAACACAGGAGTCCTGGAGTTGCAAAATCCAGAACCCCAAAATCCTGAAACAGGCACATCAACCAGAGTTTCAGATACCGGGAGATTGAGAAGTCAAGAGTTGAGAGTCTTCAACACAAAAGTCCCGAAGTTGCGAAATGCGAAACACCGAAATCCCAAAATAGGCACAACAACAAAGAGTTTCGCAGACCAAGAAATAACTCCATTTCGGAGTTCCGAATACTGGGAGTTGATGTGTTGAAACACTTCACCACAGGAGTGCTGAAATGTCGAATCACCGAAATGAAAAACGATGAAATACCATATCATTGATTTGACTCTATTTCAGAGCTCAGGATACCGGGAGTTGAAGTGTCAAAACACTTCACCATAGGAGTGTCGAAATGCCCAATCGTCGAAATGTGAAATGACGAAATACCGGACCATTGATCTGAATCCATTTCGGAGCTTCATATACCGAGAGATGGATGAGTCAAGATCCGAGACTCTTCATCATAGGAGTCCCGAAGTGCCAAAACGCGAAATTGTGAAATACAGTTTTGAATAAGAC
>JASDQU010244676.1:60652-75683 GCA_032191745.1 Picea mariana
AGAGGCAGGGTGGGTTGTAGGACTCAAGTGTCTGGAACCTAGCTGGGACACAGATATGTGATCACAATACTTAATAGAGAACTTAACAGTTAACATTCTTTAGTATCTAACCCTTATTCACATCGCAGGTTAAAACCCTAGTTCCATAACAACGTAGTATTAATCAAGATCTAAGCACATCTGACCAGTTATCACATAGAATCCGAATAGATCTAACCTTCATTCACATTATAAAGCACTAAGCATTCATAGATCTAACTATCATACATTAAGAATAGTTCACTGAGCAAACATAAACACCATGAACAATATAGCACAAGCACATCGACACAGGATATACGTGGTTCACCCCAGTGTGGGGCTACGTCCACCAACTCTTCTTCTCTTCTTTATTAGTCTCCTTCAATATTCTTACATGCACAGAGCCACAAAGAAAACTCTACATAAGACAGTAGATCTGCGCGCAACTCGCCAAATCCTCCTTCCCTGAGTTAGGGCAAAGCACATAGACTTTACATAGTCTGTGAACACAACACTACAAAACACTTGCACTTAGCTCTGAAATCATTAACACATCCATGCACTAAGCCAAATACCACTCCGATCACATAGATCAAACTTAAGCACTTAGATTCTTTACTTACCTCACCTAGATACTTATTTATATATTACAAAAGAGGCCTAAGCATGGGTAAACCCATGGGTCGACATCACATACCCATTACATAAACCCTAAAACCCAAAAAGCCTGCAAAATGGGTGAGATCCCATGATATCCACTTCGTTTGGGCGCTGCATATTCGACCATCATGTCGAAGTCCCAAAAATGGTAAAACATGACCAAGTTTCTCCCAAAACGTGGTCGAGGGCCAACAACCCCCCAAAACTCACCTGTGACTCATCCTGATTCACTTTGATCTGAGAAACTCTTCTTCAAAGGCCTCGAGCTACCTCGACTTGCTGCTTCACCAGAGCCTCCTACTCGGAGAACTCTTGAATGACTTTCTTGGTGACAAGCCCTTACAGGCGTTGCTCTACTATTGCAACCACTTGTTCCAGCTGTGGTCCTTGTCCCTCTATTTCTTCAAAAAGGGTGCAGGCTTCATCCTCCACTAGCTAGAGTCATTGTGTCACCTCCATAACTAGACTCTAGATGGTGGTGACCTGCTGCTAAACTAGTCGCTGCTCCTGCGACCTCTTCATCTTCTCAACGGTCGTAAGCTGCTTCAACTGTGCTTGTACAGTCGATACCTGTTGCTTCACCTCTTGGAGTTGTGCCTCCAATATCCTTAGCTCTGGGTCTTCTACAAGGCATTCATATATCTACGTGCTTTGGTTACTGAGTTTATTTTATTCTAAAGCCAACGCCTTGATTCTTTCGACTTCAATCTTGGCAGTTTCTTCTCTTTGATCTCGCACTTCTTTTAGAGTGCTTGACACTACTTGCAGTTCCAGTTCTGCTACTCTTGCTTGAAGATGTTGAATCGCTTCAGTGAGCTTCCCCACTTGGCTTTCAGCTGTCTCTTCTTCCATCTGGGGCAGGCCAGGAATAGAGAGAAGCACTCTAGACACTACCTCCCTAATCCCCATCTGCTCCGCGAGTAGCTGGTCTTTTTCTCTCTGGATATACTCTTTGTCCTCTTCAAACTTCTCTCTCATTTCATCTTTCTCTTGCTACGCAAATTGACGTTTCTCTAGGACTTCTTCCTTTTCTTGCTTCAAGGCCTTTGTGGCTTGCTCTTTTTCTTCCTATACACGTCGAAGGCAAGCCTCTATCGTATCTTCTATTCTGCGTAGTTGGGCAGGCTCATCTCCCAATTCTATATGTTCTGATGACAATGGTGCAGTAGACACTACGTGGCTCGAATAGAGAGCTTTTTGTACCCCCTTCAACTCCGCCTCGATTCTTTCATACATTGTCTCCTTTTTTCTTTATTTCAATGCAAAATATCCTCCGAAGTATCTACTACAACTACGATGATGAGGTCAATATCGTCCACTGTGAGCACAGTCTGTGACTGAGGCTTATGGGCTCGAGATTTCTTCCGCGCAGAGGGTATCTTCGGAGAAACCTTTCATTTCTTTGATGTCTTGGCCTTTGTAAGGGGATCCTTAGGTGGTGTCACTTTGCCCTTTTCCTACTTGTCATCTTCCCCTTCCTCTTCTTGGTTTACTTCTTCACCTCCTCCTCCTCTAGGTGAATCAGGCATAGTTTCCTCTGATGCGTTTTTTATGTCCTGCACTTCTTCCTTCTTCTTCTTCTTCTTCTTAGCATTTCTAGGTCCATCATACTCTTCTCAGGTGACTAAAGGACTTCCAATGATATCGGGGTCATAGATTTCTGTCTGCTCGAATGGCACAAGGAATTCAGCTAACCATTCCTTAGTTATCTCCTCCATCTCTTCATCAGTTAATTTGTAGTATGAATGCATCTCCTCCTTGCTTTCATCCCTATGCACAATGATGTAAATGAAGTGGTGGTCTGCAGGAACCTCGCTTGTGGCCTGTAAGTATGCAAGGTGTTCAGAGTCATTTGGGGGAATGACTCGATGGCTCACATGAGATGTAGGTAGTAATTATGAAACACTGCATTTGATTTCCACTACTTTTCCATGTCACTCGTATACCACAAGGTGGTGAAATTTGCAGCCAATGGTGTAGATGGCTCAACTTCAGGGAATGTCGCTCCCTCTAGCATCTCTCAAGTGACAAATGAAATGAGTATTAACAAACAATTGAAGTGGAATTCATAACCTTGGTATTGCACTTCATGAAAGTCCTTCTCTAACTCATTGACGAGGTATCTCACCCAGTTCATTTGTATCCCTTCAACGCACTTCCCTGCAAAGTTGACGAAAAACCTCGTGAATTTCATTGGTCTATTCTTTCTGATGAGATTACCAGCAATCAACTGGTAAGCTAGGCGCACTTCACCATCTTGGATGGAGGCTACCTTGTAGCCTCACTTCCCCTTCTCCACATCGCCATACGTTTCCTTTATTCGTTGCGCCAGGGTGTGATCTGCAACCTTCCCTAAGTAGAATTTCTGAGGATCCGATCCCTACATGCTTAGTCCAGTGATCATGTGGATCAACATCAGATCCACAGTCATGCATCTATCCAACCAGAGATAACCTCCATGGTAGCATGACAAGAGGATTTTAATGCAAGCGTTAACCTATTGATGTCAGCTGAAGTGGGGTATCTTCATAATGTTAAGGATGGTGGAACTCACGATCTCCTTAATCCATGGTTGGGGGACTATCTTTGACTTCTTCCCCATAATCTTTGTCAAGTACCTATGTGGTGCGAGAAACACATAATTCTTCCTGTCTCCCAGGTTAAATTCGTTGATCTTAAGATCAGGGATCAGTCCTAGCTGTGGTCCTACTGCGCGTATCCCCTTCGGGAGGTACACCGTGATGAGTGTGTACTCAAAATATCTCGGGACACTGTCATGAATAACCGTGCCAACCAGAGGCGGTATGTAGTCAGGAAAGACAGACGGGATTTTTCGCTAGGGCATCACGGTGCTTACTTCTTTTCTCAGTCGATGATCGACTAGATCGACGCTCAGTCAAGGGGGATTATTGCAATCCAGTCGTCAACAAAGCCTGTACTTCTACAGACATGACCTTCTTATCCATAAGGTCAATCAAAATCTCTTCTACGGATTTCTCTACTATGCTAAGGTCGCTCAACATGCACACTCGTAATCAAATATCTCGAGTAGGTGAACATATACTCAAAGTAAGCAATGGGTGGTGAGGTCTCAAAAGCACAACATGATAGTAATCAGTTAGCTTGAATATATTAGTTTTCAAAAGTGTCCATAGTGCAACACTCGATGGGATAAATATACAATGTCGTAACAAATTCCTCCAATGAGAAGGAATGCCTCAATCAATATGATTCCATCCGTTATGGCGCGGTCCCAACGATCCAATGGTGATCTTTCTGGCAATAAATGCGTTTCTAGCCATTCCAGAGCATCGTTCTAATGATTGGGATGCCTCCAATGGTCATATTTCTTTGCCATGGTGAAGTGTCAATTTGCGCTATTCTGCTATTCTGGTGAGGTTCAAGTTCTGCAAGCCTTCCTTCTGCGAAGTCCTCTCTAGAACTTCCTGCAATTTTTCTAGCTTTGATTTCTTCTTACTGAGCTTTTTGGCCTTCTTTCTTGTGATCTAAGTCTCTAGATTCCTCTTTCCATTTTTATCCTTATCTTCTCTTAGCATAGTAACTTTGCTGAGGGTCTTTCATAGGGTTCGAGGGTAATACTTCTTCTCTTACTGTTTCTGGGGTAGGTTCTCTTCTCTCCTGTATGGATAGGTTCTTTAATCCTTCTTGTGTTCTTTCAACTTCGATAGCTAGGTCTCTAGCCCTCGGTTGCTTCGACTTGTCCTCTTGTTCTTCTCTTATTCATTCTATTTTCTTGGCTATGAATTCCCTTAATTCTTACTTTTTCTATTCTATGGATTCCTCTTATTCTTTCCTTCAGATTTGATTGTTCTCAAAGCAGGTCCTTCCTAACAAAAATGCAAAAGGAGCATTGTTCTCAACAAACTTAATGACCTCAAATTCTTCTTCTATCGATGTTCCATGGGAAATCATAGGTACATGAGTAAGTCTTCCACATAGGGTTCTCATATTTCCTTTAAATAAGCCTATCCCTCCCAATTAAGGAACCATATCAAGATTTCCCAAAATTTCCCAAGTACTTTCTGGCATAATGTTCACATGTGTTTATTCATCCAATACACAGTCTATGTCAAAGTCTCCTATTCTTGTTTCTATGCACTCCTTCTCTTTTAAGATCTCTCATAAACTGATGTCTCTGTTATCATTCAATGTTTCTTTCATCTGCAATAATATAGCCTATGATTCTTTCTAGTGCTCTAGCATATTCTTAGTCCCTTGACCTTCTTCATGGTTTTGTTGTTTCATGTTCATATTCTCAACTTTAGCAATCATTCTAGAGAAATCCAAAACTTCATGACCAAATAATTTACAACAAAGACAAATTGGACCTCTACCAGGGAATTCCTTAGCAAGATTTCCTGGTCTTCTGCAACTATAACATAATGTAACTCCTCTCTTTCTCTTAAACAATCCCCATCCTTTTTTGTACTGGTCACTGGGATCACAATGATGAACCTGCACAAAATTCTTTCTAGGATCCTGCATACATTTGTTAGTCCAAAAATTCTTTCTATGCATAGGAATAACATATATTTCACTATATTTATCAGATCTATTCATATCAAATATTCTTTCTTCTAGCTGCACCCTAGTTTTCAGACTAGGAAAAAATCTATCAAACATACCTATATCCATACTTTCGAAGAAAAAATTTCCACTTATCTTACCTTTTCCAAAGCACAAAGCTTTAAGATCTTACCTATTTTCTTCAGATCCGGTTCCCTTCTTATCACAAAGCTTCACAAGCCAAGTAGAATATTGCGCACTACAACAATAGATCTCCACATAGAGATTTCTCTTTTCTTCAATTCCCAACAATCACAGTTCCAGGTCCCGAAAACGAAACCATTTGTTGGCATAGGGGCAGACCCAAGGTTCAATGCTTCAACAATGCACCATCAAAACCCTAACTACCAACCCTTTTGGCAACACCTGCTAAGAAGATGAAGTCTCACCCGAGGTAGAGGCAGGGGGGGTTGCAGGACTCAAGTGTTTGCAACCTAACTTGGACATAGATATGTGATCACAATACTTAACAAAACACTTAGCAGTTAACATTCATTAGTCTCTAACCCTTATTCACATCGCAGGTTAAAACCCTAATTCCATAACAACACAGTATTAATCAAGATCTAAGCACGTTTGACCAGTTATCACATAGCATTCGAATAGATCTAACATTCATTCATATTATAAAGAACTAAGAATTCATATATCTAACTATCATACATTAAGAACAGTGCACTAAGAAAACATAAACACCATGAACAATATAACACATCGACACGGGATATATGTGGTTCACCCCAGTGTGGGGCTACATCCACCAACTCTTCTTCTCTTCTTTATTAGTCTCCTTCAATATTATGACATGCACAGGGCCACAAAGCCAAATCCACATACGACATGAGATTTGCACGCACCTCGCTAGATCCTCCTTCCTCGAGTTAGGTCAAAGCTGCACAGAGCCTTTACATAGTCTGTGCACACAACACTACAAAATGCTTGCACTTAGCTCTGCAAGCCTTAAAACATGCATGCACTAAGCCAAATACCACTCCAATTGCATAGATCAAACTTTATCACTTAGCTTCTTTACTTACATCGCCTAGCTACTTATTTGTATTAAAAAAGAGGCCTAAGCATGGGTAAACCCATGGTCTGACATCCCATACCTATTACATAAACCCTAAAACCCAAAAAGCCTGCAAAATGGGCAAGATCCCGTGATCTTCACTTTTCCTGGGCGCTCCGTCTTCAACCACCCTGTCGAAGTCCCAAAAATGGTCAAACACGACCAAGGTTCTCCGAAAACTTGGTCGAGGGCCAACAACTAGCGAACCCAAAATAAAGATTGAAATCGACTTTTCTAGTACTCAAAACATTTTGAATAGAAGAGCCTCATCTATACCCACTATTGTTAATTTTATGACTACCCCATCCTCTCAAGAAGAAAAGGTTTCAACCCTCCTAAACTCTGAAGAGCATATTGTACACCTTGATTCGTCCCCTACTGGTTCACCTATCTATACATCCTGTAAGTCCAAAGAAACCAGTCCATGTTTTCCTTTCCTGCCTCTCCTAGGATTTTCATCTCCGAATGACCTTTTCCCATATTTTCCTTCACCACATCCCGAAGAAGTTTAGAGGTCACCACTTCGGTCCCTCGAGATTTTTGAAAATCCCCTTTTTAACTCTCAGAGTTCATCCCCTAGAATCTCAATGGATGCTGGTGGAGGATGTGGCATTGGAGGTGGAGGAGCAGGTGGTCAAGGACCACCCCCACCCCCACCCCCCATAATTTTTTCCAAAGTGGAGGCCAAGTGCACTCATTTAGTCCTTCCCACATTCCTTCATGATTTACCAAAAAATTATATAAAGAACTTACCGAAATTCACAAGAGAAGGAGATCTAACTGTCATAGAGCACATAAATGTTTTCAACCAATTCATTGATATCCTCGATATTGAGCATGAGGATGTTTACTAGATACTTTTGGTGCAAAATTTTGAAGGACAAGTAAGAATCTGGTTTCAAGGGCTCCCGGTAGGTTCCGTAAGGTCTTACAATGAGTTAGAAAACACTTTTTTAAGACAGCGGGGGGAAAAGAAAGACCACTTGTATTATCTAATGGAATTTGGGGCTCTGAAGAAAAATAATTCTGAGTCAGTCCTAGAATTTCGAGTCAGTCCTAGAAATATGTCGAGCTACTCAAACAGTACAAAAATGTCTTCTCTTGGTCTTATGATGAATTGAAAACTTATGATACCAGTGTCATCGAACATAAAATCCCTTTAAAATAGGGCATCAAACCTTTCAGGAAGAATCTTAGTCAGATCAACCCTATACTCTTGCCTGTAATAGAAACGGAAGTAAAAAATATCCATGATTCAAATATTATTGTTCCACTCAGGTATTCCAAGTGGGTAGCTAACTTAGTTCCAGTCAAGAAAAATAACAAAGAAATCAGACTCTGCGTGGATTTAAGGAATCTAAACAGATCATCCCTTAAAGACAATTATTCGCTCCCTAAAATGGAATACGTTCTAGAAAGAGTGGTCGGGGCTAACATAATGTCTATGATTGATGGCTTTTTAGGTTACAATCAAATTGCGGTCCATGAAAATGACAAAGAAAAAACAGTGTTTACCACTCCATGTGGTACTTTCATGTACGATAAAATGCCATTCGGCCTGATGAACACAAGGGCCACCTTCCAACGAGCAATGGACATAGCCTTTATCAGGGAAAGAGACAATTTTTTCGTTATTTATCTCGATGATTTAGCTGTTTTTTTTAACTCTGATGCAGAGAACTTGGTACACCTCAAACATACATTCGAGAAATGCAGAATATTCGGTTTGTCACTCAACCCTAAGAAATCCCATTTTGCAATGCAAGAAGGTAAAATTTTAGGCCACATAATATCTAGAATCAAAATCGATCCGAAAATGGTTGAAGCTATAAATACGATCAATATTCCTAGGAACAGAAAGGAAATCTAGTCTTTTTTAGGAAAAATAATTTTTTTAAGTAGATTCATTCCAAATTTTGCTAAAATTGTTAAACTGATTACAGATGTGCTAAAGAAAGACAACGAGGTCAAATGGATGAATGAAGCTAAGGAATCATTCAAGCACATCAAGAAAGTGAT
This sequence comes from Picea mariana, assembly GCA_032191745.1. Classification (NCBI taxonomy): domain Eukaryota; kingdom Viridiplantae; phylum Streptophyta; class Pinopsida; order Pinales; family Pinaceae; genus Picea; species Picea mariana. The sequence continues at coordinate 69,009 of JASDQU010244676.1, forward strand.
AGGGGAAGCATCAGTGCTGGCCAGCCCAGACTATATGAAGGAGTTCCTGATATTTTCATTTTCATTTGAACATACTATCGCAGTTATGCTCTTACAGAAGAACAATGAAGGTTTCGAGCAACCGATAACATTTTTTAGTAAAAGTCTTAGAGACACCGAGATGAAATATGATATACTGGAAAAACAAGCATACGAAATGGTGAAATCCCTCAATGGTGATCGATGCAAACGAAATCGATCAAAGCTTGATATTTCGGCTAAAGTTACTTTGATTATCTTAAGCAAATATGAATATAATTTTAAGAAAGAGGAATTCCAAATAGCCTAACTGAAGGTCATGATTCGATGTGTTTTAAGGTTTTCTAAGTTTCGGTTGAAACTCTTTTTCTCGGTATGATATTTTCCCGAATGTGTTTCATAGAAATGCAATAATGACTCCATTTACCCAATAAAGTCACTTGGTCTACTATTCTTCTGCGTATCGCGGGAAGAAGCGATCCATAGATGGATCCTATGTTGGAACACATATATATTTCTAACTTTTAGATATTAAATAGATTCCTTTCCCAGTAAGAATAAAGTGTGTTTGATTCTCACCATTGATGAAGTCTTCTATCTAATCAAACAATCCTAATCTCTTCGAAGTTGTGGAGGCTCCCACTCATTAAAGAGTTAAGTCACTAGAGACTGTTTTGAAGTTTCGGGTTTCAAAATTTTGTGATTCAGGCATTCCTCCATGTCACACCTTCATAAGTTAATCTTGATTAATAGTTAATTAATAACTTCGCACATTCGAAGTTCGGATATTTTCCATCCATTGCACTCTAATATCATGAAATATGAAACCCCAAAATACTTGAAATTAAGAACGATTATTTAATGGATCAAACATGATTCAAGTTAATTAATCACTTCACAATTTCACGTTTCAAGGATTCTATCTCAAGCTACTACCAAAATCCTGAAGTACGAAAATCTGGAAAAAAAATTAACGATAAATGTGATTAACTAATGGGTTAATAAGGATTATATCGTAATTAATTTTTCGTTGAATCGTATCTCGGGTAAATTCAAATGTTATTCATCAAACCTTTTGATCGCGAACCAACAGACATTAATGGCATTAATAATTGATCTACGAAAATGATTTCAAATAATATCTTGGATCACCACCTAAATCTTTTCATTAAGGAAAGTGAATGCATCGTCAGTAAAGTATTCGTAATTCAACACACTTAAGGGAAAAAGGATATTGAAGTTTGAATTCCATTTGCGTTTTCACAGTACAAGAAGTTTTAGAAAGATAAGAAATTTATGTGTTTCCCTGTAACAGGTAGCACAGTTTTGAGATTACTACTATCATGACTCCATTGAAAATAGCTAAAGAGATTGGTGAAATTTCGAGCCAGAACATAGATGCCCTCTCTGACACATCACCAAGAGTTGTAGATATTGTGAAAACCTGGACGCAGGTATTTGATATCCTACAATATGAGTTGATCAACTTCCCAGAAGAATCAGACTATGAGGTGACCAAAACTCAGGCAATGAATCTCAAATACATAGCTCAATCAGAGCTACATAAAATAGCCACGACGCTGAGGCTCATGTTGTATAATGACATGATAGGTTGGGCCCTGGAGAACATTGATGTCTCAACCAGGAGCATCCACAATTCACAGAAATTTTTTTTTGGGTCCTTTCGAATAGAACATATATAGGTGATGTACAAATTATCCTCAACATTCAAACACAGTTATAATGTCGATTTCTTAAAGAGTTCAATGAAGCAGAGTGCAAACAAGGTGGAAAGAATTACCCTGACTTAATCAAGAACTGGTGGGCACTCCCTGAGAAGTTCAGAGTAGACACCCATGGAATATATGCCACTGCATAATTAGATGCCCACATGATGTACGTGGCCATGATGCTATGTAGACGTTTCAGGAGATAAACCTCTTCTCACTTCCTGCTACCATGGGTACCAATCCTGCATGAAGTTGCAGAAGGTTTTTATTTCAATTGGGCCAAGATATTATCGGATAGTTTGGCCAAGGAAATCACTAAATATCAATCGTTAAAATCCAAAGGACAACCTGCCCCTTTCTACATGTCAGCATACATTATGGATGTCATTTGTTTTATGACGTTGTTTCCTTTGATGAGTTGGAGCTGGAATCCGACCAACGTTGAGCCCATACATTTCTATCATTCCAAGCTATGAGAGGATAAAGAAAAATATTTCTTCTATGAAATATGCAACTATGTGGTGGTGTCGATGCATATTTCTCTCTACAGTTTCTCACCTCCTAGGATTTCAGACAAGATCATGACCAACTTGGGGAAAATAGCGGACTGGTACATTGAGGAGCATTTCTCCTACATTAGGGTTTTTGGATGTTCAGTTCCCCCACACACTTTACCAAAGTTTCTACCAGATCGGCTTGTGTGCCGAGAGGTAGCCTATCAAACTGTAACGGGAGGAATCAACAAAGAAATAAAAATAGTGGAGAAAAAGGTATGGCCGACCCTCCCTTTACAAATTGGTATGTTCTCATTGTTTTAGTTCGGCCACTTGAAAGTGGAGGTCGCAACCTTAGAAGAAATTAAGCTAGTAGATATTGAATTCAAGAAGCATGATCCTCACAATATCTTTTCAAACCACCTATCTCTATACAATCTGAAGAGATACGAGCATGAAGTTTCCCCACATGATGAAATATTCCGGGGAGTAAAGTCATACTAGGAAGTGTTGAGCATAGTCCAAACTTTGGCTCCAGATAAATTAGTCGAGTTCTACGGTTTCCATAGACATAGAAGAAATAGTTTACCTAAAGTCTTACAGGGAGAAACCTGGACACCTCCGTCTACACAAGAAGTTGTGACTCAAGGTTTAGAAACAAGAAGTTCCAATGGACAAGACACTCAGAAGAGTTTGGATAAAACTGATGTTGTGACACAGAAAGAAAATATCATATTACCAAATCCACCTGGTAATCAAATTGAAGCTCAAATTGAATCTTTGTTGAAAAAGGGATAAGAAACATTGTCATCCACACCAGACAGATCGACTACTAATGCAGTAGGTAAAAAGCCATTTACCAATATCAATAGCTCTATCAAGTGAGTAACACCTTTACAGTTCAGTCAGGGGAACCGAAATGCTGAAGTTGTATTTATAGAAGATATTACTCCTATTTCAATTGAAGAAATGCCCCCTTCTGACTTCTTTTTCAGCAAGAAGAGGAGGGCTATATTTAAAAGAGAAGCGCACCAAAGGGAGGGTGCCACTGTCAAAATATACAAAGTGTTGTATGATGGAAAAGCCTTAGATCAGGTAGACTTCACTGTGGAAATGGCAGGCTCATTGGGGGCTTTTGCCATGGCAAATCAGTATTCAGTTGGGAATCTAGCGGAACAATTGAAGAAAAAAGGTCTGTTGGTGAAACAGTTGCAAAATCAAATAAAGACTGTGGAACAGAGTGTGATAAATAAAATGAATAAGTATTTTGAGCAGATCAGATCTAGCGATAGACAAGAAATTCAACAACTCAAAACCAACCTTAATGAAATGCATAAAAATTCATAGGAAAATAGAGAATTGGCCATTCAACAGGGAGAGTTGGTCAAAAAATTGAAAGCTAAAATAGACTTGGCTGAGAACATGAAAGTGGATATGGAAATTTCCCAAGCTTAGGCATTGGATGTGCACGAAAAGATGGAACCAACCTAGCAAAACCTTTTTACTAAGGTAGAAATTGTTCAAAACTGTTATCGGGTGGAACACCATTCTCTAAATAACATTTACATTAAGGATAGAGAGGCCACTACAGATTGAGTTACATTCCAGGAGGTCGTTCTAATAGCAACAAGGGATGAAGTAGAAAGGGTCCCTCGACTGTCTCTTTCTGAGCAAATGCAAGGTGACATAATACTGAAGACCTGGGAGGTAAATCTGGCTGAAAGCAAAATATTATCTAAGGAATTAAAGAAAGATTGTGAAGGATCATTGTCTTCACTCGACAAAGAGTCATTGGACATTGAAGGAGATAGTATCTCTGAGGCCTTGGTTTAAATTTGTTGGGCATGTTTACAGGAATGTGTGCTTGTCATTGATGGCAAGATCAGAGTATGCAACAATGGCGAAACAGGGACAACGTAAGCTCAGAAGGATTAGCACAGAGTCGCACGCAGTGCAAGAGTGTTCTTTTTCATTTGATGGAAAATAGGTAGGCAAGGAAGATCAGCAATGCAGGGATAATGGCATGGAAATATCAGAAGTTTAAACTCCATTTTCGAAGTTTCGGATACTGGGCATTGGAGGAGTCAAGGAAGCAACTCAAGAAAAGAATGTTGAAACGCCGAAATGCGAAACATCAAAATACATTGATCCGAATCCATTTCATAGTTTCAGATATCGGGAGATTGATAAGTCAAGAGTCGAGACTCTTCAACACAGGAGTCACAGAGTTGCAAAATTTGGAACCCCAAAATCCCAAAACAGGCACATCAACCAGAGTTTCAGATACTGAGAGATTGAGAAGTCAAGAGTTGAGAGTCTTCAACACAGGAGTCCCAAAGTTGCGAAATGCGAAACACCGAAATCCCAAAATAGGCACAACAACAAAGAGTTTTGCAGACCAGGAAATAACTCCATTTCAGAGTTTCGAATACTGGGAGTTGATGTGTCGAAACACTTCACCACAGGAGTGCCGAAATGTTGAATCGCCGAAATGCAAAACGATGAAATACCGGATCATTGATTTGACTCCATTTCGGAGCTCAGGATACTGGGATTTGAAGTGTCAAAACACTTCACCATAGGAGTGTCGAAATGCCCAATCGTCAAAATGTGAAACGAGGAAATACCGGACCATTGATCTGAATCCATTTTAGAGTTTCAGATACCTGGAGATGGAGGAGTCAAGACCCAAGACTCTTCATCATAGGAGTCCCGAAGTGCCAAAACGTGAAATTGTGAAATACAGTTTTGAATAAGGCCTGGTCACCACCAGTGGTCACATCGTCGAAGAGCTGTAGAGAAGAGATCAAAGAGATAAGCTCCCTTTTCGGATTTTCATGGATTGGGAGTTGGAAGAGTTAGAGTGACTTGCAACAGGAGTTCGCGACATGTGAAATCACGAAATAGCGAAATGCGAAATGCCGAAATGATCAAAGCTAGTCCAACTAATCTCCTTTTTCGGAATTTCAGAGATCGCGACATGGAGCGTCGAGATAAATATTTACCACAGGAAAGCCGAAATTTCGAATGCTGAAATCTTGATGTAGCCAGTGGTCACCACTGGTGGTCACATAAGTGGAAGGAGATAGCATAGCTAGGCTCCATTTCAAGGTTCACACTGTAACTGCTAGAAACCACGGATGGTTTCTACCAGAGGACTCGAATATACCTCTATGTAAGTGCTAGAGGAGATGAAGAGTCTAAAGGAATCTGCCAGTGGAATGAAGACTGATCATAGAGGTGATTGATAGATGGAAGAGCGTTGAAGCCTGTAACTGCAACAGAGAGGTTGAGCATGACTATAACAGAGAATACGAAGAGTCTTGACTGTTGGAGAGGTGAAGGAATCTCGACATAACACCCAGTGATGATAGACGCATGGGTTGAACTGCCAGACAAGATGAAGAGTTGTAGGGATGATCAGGAGAGCACTCGACAAGGGGAGAGCATGCACAAGTTGCACAGACACTATAAATATGTTGAACAAAGAAGAGATGGTGTGGTGGTGGAGAGAATTTCAGGCGTGGAGAAGGAGGAGTCTGCAGCAACTGAAATACAAAGAAGAGGAATGGTGCATTGAATGGAAATGACGCACAAAGCATAAAAGGAAGAAGCACAGAAAGCGCAAGGATGTGGGAAACAAGATAGTAAGACAATAAAGGAAGGCTGAGGTGCTCTTGTAAAGAGAAAAAAAAGTTTAGAATGCATAAGAAGATGCAGACAGAGAGACACTGATATGGGAGAGCAGAGCAGCATAGCAAAATAGTGATAAGTCTGGTAAGCCAATGATAAATAGTGTATCACTGTGTTAAATTTACATATAGAAAAGATTTATATTCCAGGGTGGTAGAGAGGCACTAGGGAGGACTGTTGTCCTCAGAGGTTCAAGTGGGTGCTTGAACACAGGGAGTTGTAGCTTCCATCTGGTTGCAGCTAGAGAAACCAGGGTGGCGCAAGGGAGAACTATTGTTCTCCATTGTATAGGTTGGTGCCTGTGTGACTGGAAGTTGGTGCTTCCATCCAGTTGGAGCTGGAATATTTAGGAAGTTGGTGCTTCCTTCTAGTGGGTGCTAGAGAAACCAGGGAGTTGGTGTTCCTTCTAGTAGGTGCTAGAGAAAACAGAGAGTTGGTTCTCTCAACAAGTTGCAGCTTGCAATATAGAGGTTGTAGCCTCACAATGATTTGGAGCTCATGTGTATGATAATGTATAGAATGTAAAGATTACTTATCATATAAAGAAGAAGAGGTTTTTTCCCTTTATGGGTTTCCTTAGAAAATATCTGTCTCTGTATATTTTATATGTGACAATGATGTTGAATGTTCTATTGCTTACTTCCCTGCATTATTGTGATTGTCATTAAGTGCTCTGCAAAGAATTTAAAATAAGCATTATTGTTTAAGCATGGTAACAACTGATTCACCCCCCCTCTAAG
>JASDQU010244676.1:100399-113224 GCA_032191745.1 Picea mariana
CATATTTTGCACACATACAGTCAGCTAGTTGTATATCATAGGGGACCCTCAGAACCCCCATCGTTCTAGATGCTTGCTAAACCTCCCTCTTATTTTAGGGGGAGTTCCTAGTCTTTCTAACTCATCGACACCACCTTCACACACTCCTGTGAGTGCCACTGTTTTAGGATCAATTTTTCTTGGTTCCACATTACTTGGGTCCACTTCCCAAGTCCCTCCATCTACTCGCTCTCCTTTACATGGAAGCGGGGGGCCAACTTCCTCTCAAGGAGGAAGTACCAACCCACCTAGCCCCCCTCAAGGGTCAGGTTCACAAAACACTCACACCATGGCTGGAGCTAATCCTCCCCCCCCACTACAGATGCCATATTTGGCCTCTGTTAACATACTAGATCTAAGCAAACTCACAAATGATCCTATATTGCATGACCCCACATGGCCTACAATGCCTACCAAACTAGCTTCAGACATATCCAAGTTTGAAGGAAAGGTAGGAGATGACCCTGCTAACCATGTCATGACTTTCCACCTATGGTTCTCTTCCAATAGAATTATGGATGATTCCATCAGACTACGATTATTTCAATGCACACTCACTGGCAGATCAGCCAAATGGTATGTCAATGAAAAATCGGGGTCCCATGCGACTTTCAAGTCCTTGGCCAAAGCATTTTTGATCCTCTTCCAATTACCAATCCGTCATGACAATGGTCTTGAACTACTCTCTAATTTCAAACAAACCTTAGCCACACATATCGCTGATCACATTCATGAGTGGCGTAGATGACGTAGTTTGTGCAAAGCTGAAACCACCAAACAACAGTGTCTTGACTGGTTTCTCAGATCACTTGTCTCTCTCCTCGGTAAAGATGTAGCTTCCACCTTCCCTCAATCTGAAGAGGAATCCATCAGTAAGGCTCAACAATATGACCTCATATATTCACAATCAGGGTACTTATACATAGTCCTTCTTGATCTCCCAAAACCCATGCCATTCGGTCAGGACAAACCTGGGATGTCTCACTTAGTAGATGGATTGATTGGTAATACCACACACCACAGTCCTCAACCCCATCCACTACCAATGTATGGCACACCCCAATATCCATCAGCATATGGGGGAACCTCTTATTACCCCCCAAACCCTTATCAACAACCATACCCTGTTGCTATTCCTCCACCCATAAGTGGACCACCGCCAGCACCCCCAATACATCCACCTATCCAAACAAGTTCTGGTACCCCCTCTACCTCAGCTTATACTTTAAGTACTAGCGAATGCCCCATGCCTTCCTATGTACCTTACGGATCACAACTCACACAGAATCCATACTTTCCATTCCCTGGTTCTCCACAGCCTATAGTACCTCCATATCCTCACACCGGGCTGAATTTTGTTCAACCCTCTCTCATTCAGCAATATCAAAATTTTGAACAGCTGAATACGACAAATCTGACCCATCCGTCAAATAGTGCCAAAAATAAAGGAAGAAATAGGAATAATAACAACCCAGGTCAAGGTGGGAATCAACCCCAACAAAACCAACCTACTGGGGGCAACCAGAATCAAGGGAATCAGAACCCTCAAAGGGGCAATAATAACAGGCGTCAAGGGAGAAATAAAAAAAATATTAAAACCACCTTCCCTTGCGCCCTTTGCGGTGAGTTTGGTCATTACACATCATTGTCCCCAAATCACTAATTTTAAATGGCTGAAAGACTCAGGCAGTCTACCACATCCTCCAACAAAGCCTGCCCCTTAGCAGGCCCCACAACAATACATGCAACAACCCCCCCAAGCCATATTGCAGAATCCCATTCCACACCAGGGTGTGATAAAAACCCAACAGGACACACAACCTACCCCACCATAGTTGGGATAGTACCTCAATCCAAACAATCCCACAGATCGTACTAGTCTCCTCACCAGTGAGGAAGAAATCCTTCTGCAAACACGTAATCATCAATATCGTGCACCCGCTGAGTCTCCTCCCATTCCCCTAGAAACAAACCCAACACCAATGGGATCCCCATTGGTACTCCCTCTCCCTACTTCCGAAACACCTCTTCGCATCCCTCACATCCCATTGTGTAGGAATGTCCACAACCTCTAGGCTAGGGTGGCTCATAATTACAATTTGGTTGATGACTTAGCACAATCCTCGACTACCATGTTCTTCTTAGAAGTCCTTCAAACTTGTCCCACTCAGCATAAATCATTACTTTCCACCTTGGGGGTAGTCGACCCCACGGATACCCAACTCATCACATTTGATATATACAACAGAGAACCTCGCCTTCCCGCTCTGATCGCTTTTCAAATCCCAGTAAAAATTCGGAACATTACAGTTCATCGATGCATCATCGATGAAGGTGCATACACATGCATTATGTCCAAATATGTATGGAAGAAACTAGGTTCCCATGAACTCATCCCATCTGCCATTACCTTAAGAGCTTATGACGGATGACCACCGTCTCCTGAAGGGCACTTCCAAAATGTCCCCGTAGAACTCGGGGGAAAAACCATTCTCATAGACATTGAAGTTATCGATGCCCCACTTGATTATAATATCTTGTTCAATCATAGCTACATGTATGCTATGAAGGCAGTTGCCTCTTCCGTCTTTCGAACGATGATGTTCCCCCATAATCGGAATATCATTACCATTGACCAAGTCTCACATTATGAGCCTAACCCTTTTGCCAACATCAATAACATTCTCTATCTCATACACACGAGTCACGACACATACCCACTCATCGAAACGGGTCCCAGAATTTTCAAAGACCCATCATTGTTAGGAACTTACCATGGTACACCACCACTCCTTCATCCTTCCAGTCAGGTATGCATCATATCATCCAATGGAACTGACATAGAGGATACCCTTCCTCCTAGGGAGGCTTATATCATATCTGATGTCCCACTAGTTGCAGAGCTCCCCCCTCATGAGCCTCCTACAAACTCGTCGACTCCACCAGTCCACAATTTCACCTCTCCCCAAGGCCATATCCTAGTTTGGAATCCAGTTCCCCAAGCCATTACTCAAATCCCCTTCTTCTACCCTCCACTTGGCATACAAGCTTTCCAAGTAGCTACAACGCTTACCCTCCCTAATATGGTGTTAGTAATTCTAGTTTGGTATTTACATCCACCAGAGATGGTCCCCCAACCATCCCTTCCCCCCCAAATGGAAGGAATCCTAATGACGATTCCCATACTCACTCCCACCATACCCTCTACACCCCCACTCACTACCCTCCCTGCCACAGCTGGGGGTAGGCAAAAGAAGAAGGAGCCCACAACTCCACTTCCCCTACGCATCCAACACCCTTGCGTGCTATGTGTGAAAGATGGACACCAAACCAACAACTGCCCATATCTACCCGAGTTACAGAACCTCATTCCACTCCATCAAATACCATCAATGCTCACCATTGTAGCAAGTATTGCTACTACCGCCCCTCACTCAAGTAGTAAAGCGATGAAAACCAAATTTTCTTGTGCTATATGTTCAGAATATGGCCATTATATACACCATTGCCCAGCACTGCCACACTTCCGGTAGACATTATCTGCAATACACCAAAGCTTCCAAAACGAATCCAACCCAGCTACATCATCCCTACCAAAAATCATTGATATCCATTATGTCACAACTTCAGTCAATGAATGTATGAGATGCCCTTGCTCTCTATGTGAATCCTTAGATGATTTTACATATCAATGTCCTATGATCATTGAATACAGACAACGCCAATTGACCCTGATTCAAACCCCTACAGAATCGACAGTTGACCTTACCTAGTCACTAGAGATTCTTCATATCATTTCTCCCGAACCCGAGGCACTCCCGATGCCTCCATGGTTCTTGGATGACTTATCCAAGGATTCACCCCCAAACCCCCCTAATTCTCCCATTCATTTCCCTACGAAAAGTTTACATCCAACTACCACAGGTACTCCTATGTACTTCAATATTTGGTTTATGTCGAGTGAACCATCACAATCTCATTGTGTTGTCCCCCCTGCTTATTCATCGCCAAGGGACAACCACACGATGACAGTCACCGATATCACTCCTTATGACCCCTTGTATTCCCACCAATTCCACTGTGATGAGGACATACTCGAAGAGTTAAACACCCCCGACTACCCATGGGATGCGCTACACCACCAAGCGCTCTTCTTTCCATAGGAAGCCTCCATGCCTCCTAACCAACACCCCATATACGTGGTCGAAACCAAGGATTTTATCCCATCAGGGCATATCGACTGGTTCAACAACCCCATTCCTGCCCCTGATGCGTTTGAAGAAGGCAACATGGCCAATATTTCCCCAACCATCAAAATCGACATTTCCATCAAAAATGGAGTCGTCGAGGAAATCACCATTGGTACCGCTTGCACTCCTCAAGAAGTCACCGCCTATAAAGCCCTCTTCCAAGAATATCAGGATATTTTTGCCTGGTCATACACAGAGATGCCTGGCCTTGATCCCTCTATCGTCGAACATCGCATCGACACCTGGCCTGACATTACACCAGTTCATCAAAAACAATGACCGCTACACCCATCCAAAGCAGTGGCCATCAAAGCCAAGATTTACAAATTACGCACGACTGGGTTCATATACCCCATCGCCTATACATCATGGGTTTCCAACCCTGTACCCGTTAACAAAAAATAGGGCACTATCCACGTCTGCACGGACTTTCGCGATCTCAATCATGCATATCCCAAAGACAACTTTCCAATGCCTTTCATTGATCAAATCATTGACGACTGTGCAAGACACGAGGTTCTATCCTTCATGGACAGTTTCTCTGGTTATAATCAAATCCAAATCCACCCAGTGGATCAATACGAAACTGCATTCACTACCCCTTGGGGTACGTTTGCATATCATTTCATGCCTTTTGGCTTAAAGAATGTTGGTGCAACTTTCCAATGAGCTATGCCATACATTTTTCATGATCTGGCTCATATCATCCTTGCATACTTGGACGACCTCACAGCTCGATCCAAGAAACACACCCAACATCTTGATGATTTACGGATCATCTTCCAATGGTGTCGTTAGTACAACATCTGCTTGAATCACCTCAAGTGTGTGTTCTGCGTCACTGTGGGGTGCCTCCATGGATTCATAATTTCCCAAAGAGGTATTACCATGGACCCCCTCAAAGTCCAAGCCATCACAGAAATTCCACCTCCCCAGAATTTACATCAACTCCAGAGCCTACAAGGAAAAGCTAACTTTCTACAATGATTTGTCCCAGACTATGCCACCCGAGCACATGGTTTCCTTCACTTACTATGCCATGACATCCCATTTCACTGGGATGAACATACCTAAAAATAATTTGACGATCTTAAAACAATGCTATCTAATGCCCCTTTAATTAGTTCACCCGACTATAACCATGACTATATCCTCTACATATCAGCATCAACTATCTCAGTAACAGGAGTTCTCATTCAAATCGGCGATGACGATCATGAACATGTCATTTACTATGTTAGTAAAAACCTCTCAGGGCCACCCCTCAAGTACAAACATGAAAAGAAACTAGCCCTTGCAGTCATCCTCGCAGTGCAGAAACTGCGTCATTACATTCTACTTCGCACAACTAAGGTCGTAGCAGATTCCAACCCTATGCAATACTTGCTTAGCCGTCAGCAAATTAATGGAAAATTTTCCTATTGGATCGTTATCCTTCAGGAGTACGATCTTGAATTTTCAACACCCAAGAGAAAGAAATCTCCCATCCTCGCTGAACCTGTCACGTCCTTCCCCTCCGATACTACCAGTGCCCAAGTTAATGTTGAGTTTCCCGATGAACATCTCTTTTACATCACTTCGGATGATCCTTGGTATGATGACCTCCTTGTCTACCTCTGAACCCAAAATTTCGGTAACCACCTCTCACGAGATGATCATCATCATATTTCCCACCAGGCTCCTCGCTATCTCCTCATCAGAGATATATTATACCGGCGAGGGGTCAATACCATACTTCGTCGATGCTTGACTATTGATGAGGCCGATAGAGTGTTGAACAACTGCCATAGCGATGCATGTGGGGGCCATCTTTCGGGAATGTCCACTGCTCAAAAAATCATCCGAGCAGGTTATTTTTGGCCTACATTGTTTCACGATTGCATTCAAGTCATGAAGCGATGCGAGAAATGTCAGCTTTATGTCAACAAAGCACGGGCACCACCTTCTCTTCTTCACCCAGTCATTACTGCCAGCCCCTTTTGTAAATGGGGCATCGACTTCATGACCTGTAATCCCCCATTCAACAATGGACAAAAATACATTGTTGTCACAATCGATTACTTCACAAAATGGGTGGAAGCGATGCCCACCTTCAACAATACCGCTAACACTGCAGTGCATTTTTTCTTTAATCGCGTCATATCCCTCTTTGGAGTACCACTCCAACTAGTTTCCGATCATGGGAAACACTTCGAGAAAGAGATTTTCATCAAACTCTCATCTCGGTTAGGATTCTCCCATGAGTTTGCCTCACCATATTACCCTTAGTCTAATGGACAGGTCGAAGCAGTTAACAAGGTCCTTAAGACCATGTTACAGTGCATGGTTAATAAACATAAGACCAATTGGCATCATATGTTATTTTCCGCGCTATGGGATTATCATACGTCTGTGAAAACGACCACTGGTTTCACACCATTTCATCTAGTCCATGGGGTTGAGGCCACTCTTCCCATCGAGTGAAAAATTCCCACCTTACACACCGCAATTGAGCTATTACCCAACACTGCTCCAATGGAGCAGTGCTTGCTGCACTTAGAATCCCTGGATGAAGATCCTCGATCTTCATTACAGAACAATGAGGCAGCGAAAAAATGGTCAAATTCCACCTTTGATCGCCATGTCAACCTTCACTCATTTTAGGAAGGCAACCTCGTCCTTGCTTACAATATCACTCACGATACCCTCGGCCATGGAAAATTCGAGTCACTATGGCATGGCCCCTACATTATCCAACATTGCCTCACCAAAGGCACATATATCCTGGCTTCCCTTGAAGGCCTCTCTCTCAAAGAACCCATCAATGGGTTGTACTTAGAGAAATTTTACACCTAAGCATAGCCATTCTACATTAGGTTATTTTATTTATAGTGTTTTTAATCTTTTTCCATCTCTCACGTCTAAAATATCATTTGTGCTATTGACAGATGCTTCCTCCACTGGCCTACCACATCGGTTACGTCAATGACGCCAGCCGTTGGACACAAAATCTCGCTTCGGTAGCTTGGGCCCTCTATACCCCCTCACATTAAATGCTCCACTCTAGTGGCATATGTTTGGGTTCAACAACCAACAACCAAGTCGAATACGCTGTCGTCATTTGCCTCCTTTCCGATGCCCAACATCATCGTATTCGTCACCTTATCATCTTTCTCGACTCTCAACTAGTCGTCCTCCAGCTCAACAATGTGTACCGCGTCTGCGATCCTTTCCTCTTTCGCAAATACCTACAAGTTAGACTTTTATCTCGACATTTTGATTTCATTACATTTACACATATTCCAAGACAATTGAATTAAATTACAGATAACTTAGCTAACATTGTGTTAGACTAGCATATATCACATCACGATACCTCTACATATACATAAAAATATCAAAAACCTGTCACAACATATATAAGTTAGACATCATCAACACATTAACAAACACATGTAAAAATCACATAGACCCCAAAATGTATACTCATATATATATAAATCGGTCCACAGTGCCATCAAAATGTTTACACACAAAATATACAAACATCCACAGGCCAGTGGAGCACCTCGGTACAAAATTGGTGCCACTACACAAAAATGGGCTCACCATCCTATATACAAATTACAAAAATAGATAGAGTGACACTCATGGTGCCTCTAGAGCACCACCTCCTACCCCTCCCTCAGGCGGTGGTCCCCCACCCACTATTGGTCCCTCCAGACCAAGAGGTAACCGTCCGTTCATTGCAGCACCTACTACTGTTGCTCACTGCACCATGACCCACCACGGTGGTGGAACTCCCACACACTGCTCCAGGATGCCCTCATCCTGGATGCGTGACCACATGCCCTCAGGCACGCCCTGTAGCACCACCTCTAGGCAGCGATGAATATCCTTAAAATCTCCCCTGGCGTCCACAGGAGGAGCATGCGATGGCTCGACACCTGGGTCATCAAAACAACGTCTCCTCACTACTCTCTCATGCTCAACTAGTCTTGCCTCAGCGTCCTCATGCCAACGTCTCTCTCCTACTCATGACCCTCCCCGCGACAGTCTCCCCAGCTCCTGGTGCACCGATGCTCTCAATAACTCCACCTCGTGCCCGCGAGGTCCCACATCTGCACATACAAACAACCAAATGATAGTATCAACATCTATACAAAATAAACATGTCATGCTATCTCAAAAATCAACATATTAAACTCATAAACATACCTCAGTGATCAAATACCTCACCTGGAGGTAACACCATGTCCGAATCACCTCGAAAGTCCACACCAGCGTATGGATACTATAGTATAACCTGCGGCATCTGCCGCCACACCTGTGTCGCCTCAGCTGTGAAAAAGTGGCCGCCCTCGCCACCACCATGGCGAACCAAAATAGTCGACCATCACCTCAATCACGGCTCTCGCACCCCAGGAGCGCCCAATAAAATCCTAGGGTGCAACATCAGTACCCTCTCCAAAAACCATGCCACCAAGATGGACCCAAAGGCAAAGTCCCCTGTGTTGGTGGATCAACATCGGTCCAGCTACCCTACCATCCTGGCATGCAGCGTAAGCCCCCAGGCAAAGTGCTCACCGGCCAGTGCCCTCCCCATAACACTCAGCTAACCACCACTGATCCGCTGAGTTGCGAGGGACCCATACACCCTCACAATCATCGTTGCTACACAGTGATCTTCTAGGGCATCCATCGCCCCGATGCTCACAATGGAGCCCGACATATAGTTCTCCCTCGAACAATACCTTCAGCCCAATGTTGCTAACGACACGTATGCAAGTAACACCGGCTCCACTGGTAGGGGTGTTCCTCGAAATGGGAGCCCAGTCAAAAAGTATATATCCTCCACCGCAGTGAAGGCAATCTGCTCTCCCCGCACCATAAAACAATGCAGGTCTGGACTCCACATCCGGATAAGAAGCAGCAGGAGATACTCCTGCGCCCATATCAACAGGCACTCAAAGAACTTCAGCAACCCACAGGATGCCAAAGTGGCACGTACCTCTGGCTCCTCAATAGACATGGCATCCCTTAGCTGGGACCAATCCCGCTCTCTCTAGCCCACCAGCATCACGCAAAATTATCGTCTGTAACCACATAATACAGTCCTAGGTCAGCCATATTGACCATAAAAACATTAAAAAAGATGTGTTTTTTACCCATTAGCCTTGCCCCCAAGGCGTGGTTGTTTAACCCACAGGCACACACATATGCGTGCTTGTTCACCCCACATGCATGCACATATGCACGCCTATCCATCCCACAGGCACACATACGTGTGCGCCTGTCCATGTCATAGGCGCACATACATGCACGCCTGCCAACCCTACAGGGGCACCTCCATGTGCCCCTGTCACAGACACAGGCACGCATTAAAGCGTGCCTGTCCACTCCACAATCGTGCACCCATGCACATCTATGTAGCAAACAGACGCACATATCATGTGTGCCTTTGTCCCCCCTACAAGCACACCCATGCACGACTATCTGGGTAACAGGCGCGCATCAGTGTGCGCAAATTTCTGGATCGCACGCACACTTGGGTGCCCACACCCATAAAATCCCCTATACGACCCTCCATACAGACCCTACTCATAAATGGAAAATCTACTTCTATGCAGGACGATAAGACTACCAATCTAAAGCTCGTTGGTCCTGGATCGACTGCCTCATTCTCCCCGAATCTCCAAATCTCCTCTAAATACCTCTCATCTAGTCACTCTAGCAGCAAGTACAAATGAGGTGGCAATATGGGCCCTACAGCTATATATAGGCCTTTCCGCCAAACTTCCAATCACTATTCCGAGAGCTCCGGGTGTTTGTTCTTCAATCTATCTTCAGCCACAGGATCAACATCCTGTCATCTACATCAAGACAGTCCCTGAGCCACTTTTTATCCTTAGCCCCTGGGGTGAAATTTTTTCATACCCCATCCAGGTAAGCATGCTCATATTCAAAATTATCAAATAAATGCTTGTATGTTCGATTCTCTTCAGATATTGCCACATACTCCTTCTCCTCATTTTGCTATCTTTCCCAATGGACTCCTAGATTATCTCTTCAAGGTTCTATTTTGACTGCACCTCCACAGTATCATGAACCCTCCATTTCATCCACAATCAGTTTGCCCCTCTGCAAATTTCCCTTCATTTCACCTACCTCATACAGAAACCCACCCATGGGGCCCCCACCTTCCACCAGTTCTCCAAGAAAATTGCGCCCTACCCGGGCCAACCATATTACAATGGGGCACCCATTTCTGTATTTGTACACTCATCCCAAATTATTCTTTATTTATTTGGTACATTGTAAAAAGCCTTTGTTTTCAGCATTTACATCTCCATTTGTCCCCACCTTTGACGACCTTCTTCCCTTTTTTGGCAAACGCAACTCATGTCGCCCTTGGTTAGGGCACTCCTTATCATCTACCCCTATTGACATCATCCATATACTCTGAGTATCCCACAGGTCACTTACCTCTACCCTTTGAATTTGTTCACTTTGTCCCACCTCTGGCACAACCTATCCCCTGTCTTGTTGTCCCCCTGACACTCGATCTAGTTGAACGGTTGCGGCAAATTATACATCACATATACCCCCAACCAAGGGTAGTCTTGAGTCTTCCTACATCTTTACTTCGTCCATGTACCCCCTCCAGTTCCTAACCTCACCTAGTAGATTTCACGAATCCCTTTTCTTCTTAGAGTCGCATCCCCCTTTTTGTCGACATCAACACAGTTTCCAAAATGGTGAAAGTATCTTGACTCTCATTACCTTTCCAATGAGAGGTTTCGGATGGCACATGGAGAACCATAATTGCTCCCTATTGTTGTTAACCCTCGTAAAATTCGACTTCAACACTTTCTCATGTTATGGTGGGTCTTACTTTGCGACTATTGCAGTTATTTTTTATATTCACCAAAGACCTCTGAACTTGGTCGGGCTATCAATGCCTACAGAATCCATGATATTTCTTACAGATGTCACTGCCTACTATTCAGAGTATGTTCCTTCACAAAATTTTCTTCTGCCTTTATCACGACCGCCCCCAAGGGCGCTGTAATTGTCTACATCAACACATCATTCCTTTTTGAGTTACATGACATGAGCATGGGGCATGCCCGCCTCGTTTGTACACAGTTTATTTTTACACACCTTATGGAAGGTTGGGTTCTATAGGTTCCCTTCTCCCTCCAATGGGTAACTCTTGACAATTCCACTATTGCTCTCTCTTACAATGAAACTCTCAATAGAAGAAACATTGATGGATTTCGGCTATATGTATGCTCCTAACCTCATCCATCAGGGGGCATTTGTTATCACTGAAATTTCGTCCGCAAATGGTTACAAGAATTCAGCATCATCAAACAGTTATGAGGTCACACATGGACCAAAATTACCACAAAAGAATTTTCAAAGGGTCAAAAACTATACAACTAGTAACAAAATTAAAGTGCACTATGTCTACACAGGGCACACGCATACATGCGCAAAACAAAAATGCAGGAAAAGCGCACATGCACCCGATGCACGACTGTGGTCGCTAAAAGCCGTGCACATCTGAGAACGACACATTTATGAGAGTGGTCGGCCTCCCACCCACTTCTAGTTTAGCTTCCAAGTTGATTTGACACTAAAATATAGACTGGATCCGACTGGGTGGCTGGTTAAAGACGTAAAAATGCCCTAATTAGCCTCTTTACACACAACAAGCCAGTTGCACAATACCTCAAAGAGGTGCTATAAAAAGGCCATGGGTGCACTTCATTTTTTAAAGAATTCAATAGAAAAGTTATGCTGCTATTATTCTCTTGAGGAATCCTCTATTCTCATCAAGAGTATACTAGCACCATTGCAATGGGCAATCCATCTCACCCCTTGAGTGGATTAGCAAAGAATTCTTTCACCATTTTCATTCAAAGTTGTAAGAAGAGCTTATTTGTGGGGGTCCAAGAGACCTCCTTTGGAGGAAGAAGGGACTCATAGTCCTCTTTCTTCTTGGTGTTTTCTTTCACTAATATCAACCTTACCATTGGTGACATGGGTCTTATTGTTTATTTTGTCCTTATGTCCCTATGTTCATTAGTTTAGTTATTATTTTATTTCTTAGTTTAATTCTTAGTTGTTCTTTTATATTTCTTTCTCTAACCCTTTTCCTTACAACTGTCCTGCTTAGCAAACCCAACTAAGCTTGCAAGCACCTTTGTTTTTCTCACTAAGGTGACGAAAGAGGCGCAACACTTGGGTCCACTTCCCAAGTCCTTCCGTCCACTCGCTCTCCTCTACACGAAAGCGGGGGGCCAACTTCCTCTCAAGGAGGAAGTACCAACCCACCTAGCCCCCCTCAAGGGTCAGGTTCACAGAACACTCACACCATGGCTGGAACTAATCCTCCACCCCCACTACAGATACCATATTTCGCCTCTGTTAACATACCAGATCTAAGCAAACTCACAAATGATCTTATATTGCATGACCCCACATGGCCTACAATGCCTACCAAACTACCTTTAGACATCCCCAAGTTTGAAGGAAAGGCAGGAGATGA